>CM023199.3:12899499-13089475 GCA_004115045.4 Sinella curviseta | reverse complement strand
TATTTGTAGCCCACTGTGCGTTGTTTGATTATTAAGCGTTACATGGGAATAAATTAAAGCTGCAGGTAAATTGGGTCCACCGAAATGTTGCATGCAACTGTATAGTGTATGTTCTGACTGAGTTCTTAAAATGTTTGAATTCAATGTCTGTACTGTTGCACGTTGTGATCTTTACTCATTTTTTATCTTTTCATATTTTCGTAGCAAAACCCCTAGCAATTCTAAGTGAATCTTAAAAGTTAATGCCTGGTATGCTAGCAATTGTTTAGATTTCTTGAGTTCAACTATAAGATCAGTGGCTAAACCGTAACGGAACGAAGATTTTGGAAAGCACAGATGATCCATTCCGTTGCGCGATAGGGCCATAAAACTTTAACAAATTCTAGATGAAAATTATACATCACTAAATTGTAACAAGCTCTGACGGTGTTGTATTATTTGTCACTGTTTTGACGACATTTAATTCTGTAGATGATTTAGTGCCGTTTATAATTATAGTTGTATAGAATCCAAACGGTTCCAAGAATAACATTCTAAATGGAAGCAGACAAAAATATAAAGGTTGAGACATCGAATGGCTAATTCACGGGGCTTCAGATTGAGTACAGGAGCGGAATGTTTTGTTTTATCATGTTCGTAAAATTCGAGAGACTTGTGTGCTGTGACGCTGCAACTATACGTATCTGCATAAAGTTGTAGCATACGAAATAATGAAGGGTATCAACCCATTGATACCCTTCAATATTTCGTTCGTTAATTTGAAACACAAAGAGTATTCCTTCAATGGTGTCTGAAATAATGAGAATTGTCCGGTTGTATTTACGTTGCGATAGTATGGTTCATTTTAAAATACACAACTTCAAACTTGGACAAGTTCACATTGGAGAATTTTATGGCGAAATTCTGGCCATTATGAACTTGCAAACAGTTGGTATAAATTGAAATGGTTAGAAAAGGCAACACAAGGCTGCATTCAAGATAGCTGCTCAATTTACTTAGATTTACGAGTGTTGTGTCATAAGTAAACATTCTGGATTACGTAGTCAAGGCCATCGTATTGGCCCAAAATCTTGATATTTGCTTGCAATTATTTACAATAAGCAAGAGAAAAGACGAAAGAAAGTTCCGCAAACTTAAACGGTCGTTTCCATTTTGCCGCTGGTTTGAAGCAATTATTCAAGTAAGGTTGTTGGTGTCTCCCGGTGTAGCTACAAACGGAAATTAACTTAGTCGCATGTAATAACCATTTACAATTAATATTTGATGACTATTCATGATTTTGGCATTTTTGATTTTGGTTGCACTTCTATCAAGTCTCTTAAAATCACACTATGATTCGAGGATTCACTATGCGATTAATCTTGCGGGAACAAATAGAAACAACGAAACAAGGGTTGTAAAACGCCAATAAACTAATTCACACGGATTCAGATTACGATAACCTGGAAAAGGATCTTAAGACTTTGGGTAATGCATGTATACAACGGTACAAGGTACAGCTACGCGTATTATGTGCTCTTCCGATAGATTGCTGCATACGTAAACGACAAACATACATCAAAATTTAATTTTAAGCTTCGAACTATTGGGTGTACAAAATTTATAACAAAAAACAGATTCGAGATTTCGAAAACTGGTACAAAAGAACATTTTTCTGAGACTTGACGTTTTGTCAAAATCACACATCCCACATTCGACTCCGACTCCCTTTATTCCTCTGTTATGGACATTTAACCTTTGACAGCGTCAATGGAGGGCCTATGATCAAATCATATTGACCTACTATTCCTGAAAACGGAAGACTTTGCAACTTTTTTTCCACGTTTCGCGCAAAATTGGTACATGGACGCAGATCACTAAATAGTACCCAAATCGCGAAAGAACAGCCCTTAAACATTAATAAATCAAAATATAAGGGCATTTTTTCAGAAATCGTTTGTGTGCTCTGTAGCCCACAAAACTTGACCTAGAAATACCAAATTTGGCACAGTGGTGTAAAACACAATTCCCCAGAATGCAATTTTTGAGTTTTTAATAAAAGCTAAATAAACAAAAAGTTTTGGCGGGAAAACTACTTAATTCAAAAACGGTATAAGATTTTGAGAATCTGACAACGGGAGCATAATCAGGACCTAAAACTACGTTTTGCGCGTTGTTTACAATAATACTAAACTTAGTAATTTGCCTAGAATTTGTAATTAAATAAAAAATTTAGGTGCCAGAACACAATTTTGACGCCAAAGTTTAACATAATTGGAGAGGATTCTATGCTATTGTAGGACTTTGGTGTCAAAATTATGTTCTGGCACCTAATTTTTTTATTTAATTTCAAATTCTAGGCAAATTACTGAGTTTAGTATTATTGTAAATAACGTGAAAAACGTAGTTTTAGGTCCTGATTATGCTCCCGTTGTCAGATTCTCAAAATGTTATACCGTTTTTGAATTAAGTAGTTTTCCCGCCAAAACTTTTTGTTTATTTAGCTTTTCTTAAAAACTCAAAAATTGCATTCTGCGGAATTGTGTTTTACACCAATGTGCCAAATTTGGGATTTCTAGGTCAAGTTTTGTGGGCTACAGAGCACACAAACGATTTCTGAAAAATGCCCTTATTTTTTGATTTATTAATGTTTAAGGGCTGTTCTTTCGCGATTTGGGTACTATTTAGTGATCTGCGTCCATGTACCAATTAGGCGCGAAATGTGGAAAAAAAGTTGCAAAGCCTTCCGTTTTCAGGAATAGTAGGTCATTACGAAAGAATTTCTATTTCATAATACAGTAATCCTACATGTTACATGTGGAGGTACCAGGTGTGGTAGAATTGGTTGGACCAAACGATGTAATTCGTATTTTAAAATAAATGTTTATAGGAATATTTATATTGAAACCAAAAAGAAGCCCCTCGAAATGCCATTCTTAAAAAACTATCAAAAACCCGTCCAACCTTTTGAATGTAAAACTTGAGCTTGTCGATAAGCCATGAATTTATTAGAAGGCACCGCTGTACTGCACTGTGCAATTTTTGCAAAATTGGTCTAATAATTAATGTCTCCAAGTGCCCATTTATTTTCATCAAATAGCTAATTTATTTGACGAAAGGTAATGAACACTGATTTTCGAAAAATGACTTTCCAGAGAAATGGAAGATGGTTTTGAAATATTAGTAATAAACTGTAGTTACAAACTAATCCCTAAATCATTTCCACGGTGCCACATTAAATTAAAATTAACAAAGGCTGATAGTCAATAACAGATTGTACAGCAATTCTGACGAATAACACAAATAAATCATATATGAAATATACTCTGCCTGACTCTTTTATAGTCAGCATTACATTCCGGCATTATACAATTACAACCTAAAAAATACATCACATTCCGCGTTTAATAAAATTCATAAATTTTTATTGAAAAAATTAATGTCATAATCCAATATCGACTCAAGAATTTATGGAGGAAATGATTCGAAATGTCTCAATCAGGTAGCAGCTCCAACGGAGTGCGTCTTGATCGGTGTAATTTGTTAGGCCCCGAGAATTAGATAGCACTAAAGTCTGGTCTATTATTTGCTTCTGGTCAATCTACGGGCAAGATGCTACAACGATCATGACGTGAGGACAGAAATACTTTTAGAGACGGTATGCATACATTTATAGCACTATATAACGTAATTACATAAATTCGTTTCCAATGCAATTACCAATTAGGACACTAACGGACAACGGATATTTATTTTTTAATTGTAGAAAGTACAATGGTTAAATAAAGGCAACGCTGTAGCTAATGTTAGTGTAGCGCACAGTTAAAATTCGCTTCCAACTTAAGATGCGCTTTTAATTGCCTTTTACATCCTTCGTATAACTACTGCATGGAGAATAACTGGGCAATTTGCCTTTTCTTTTACGTATGTAAGGATCCATTATGATTAATCGAATTTGAATGTTCAAGATTCTTTGTTGTTAAATTTGTGCTTACCATTAAACTTGTAGGTTCAATTTTACCGAGGGACTTGTTAAGTATCTCAAATGATAGCATTTATAATTTCAACTATCGATCGACAAAAAGTAGTTATTTTTCTGACATGAAGGTTTTATTCAAAATTTGAAAGAATGCTTCTTTCTAAGTTTTTACTTGATATTAGGACGGGAAACAGACTTGCTAGAGTCGACGTCGTTCCACTGATTTCGCGACATTGACTGGTATACTATTACAGCAGATCATAGCATGAACATTTAGGTGACCAGACTGATTTTGTGTGACTTTGTGTGTTCTTAAGTGGTTTTTCAGATGTTAACATCGTCAAAACCGTATCCAGTCTTAAAATTTTCTTACGTGCTCTTATAGTGCAAAGCCCGATCATCCAGAGCAATTTGGTTTTTAAAATGCTTTCGTAGATAGGGTGATTGTCCACTTGCTAGCAATCATTGTTACATAATTGACATTGGAATATTTCGCTGCTGCTGCGAATCCTCGTAGCGCATCATATTTACTAACAATCTGCTTTTGTTTTCGCACAAGAGAAAATAAACCAATCCACATTCGCATATCGCCAGAATCCCTTTATGTTGGTTACTCATAAAAGTTCTTGTGCACAATCTTCTAGCATTTTTTAAATATTGTGCCACTGAAGTTTGTCAAAATGATGTAGTCACGAATCTGAATGAAACTGTTTAATGGTTTGCACCAATTTTGAAAGATAACAAAGAGAAGGCATATTTGAACTGCATACTTGGGAACTATGCCCGGCGAGGAATTTATTTTTAGTCTTAGGTCGAAGGGTTGGTTCTTGTGTATTTAAATTAATGGGATAGTCGCTTTGAAATACCTCGATTAAGGAACAACACGCATTAGAACCCATGCACTTCTCTTTTGTTCAACTTCTTATTTTGCAATTTCAAGGGACGCACGAATTCTTGCAAACGTATCTATAATACTTTTGTGAACGTAGAGTACCTTCGAATAATATTATCATAGAATCCTTCAGTTACCGGTCTCATTATTAAGAAGAGACGTAGAATTATCACCCAACTTCTTCTGGCTGAAACCAATTTCCTTGATCATTATTATTGTTATATAATTAATATTGTAAACTACACCTGATTTGCTAATTAAACGTAAAGGAGTGATGGTTTTATTGTCTTCGTGTAACTACCTACATTGCGAATAAATACATAATTTCCATTTTTAAAAGGCATAATCTTTTTCACCCTAGTAGGAATGCTTATTCTCCACTAGAAAATACTCGCAAAATTATAAAAATGAAAAATAGTACTTATTCTACATTAAGTATTTTATGGTGTAGAAAGAGTAATTACTTGGCATAAAATGTAAATATTTTTTGAAATGGTAATTATTCTCGCTATATGCTGAGACACTTGTCCATCCATTCTATGGCATCTCATTTATCATTAACCATACCATTTGCGCTACTAACTGCAAAGCCAAGTTAAAGTAAATCATCCTTCATGATGGTGTTGTGCATATAACAAAGATGGTGCACAGCATAATGATCACCGTTCGTTTGAATTGGGATTGACGGATGAGCAAAACCAATTAGTGCAAACTCAAGAGGGCAATGACATTGGTGATGTGTATGCGTGGGCTGAAAATAACACCACTATCATCTATTCCAGAAGATTTCCACGGAAGAAGATCTAACTTCAATTTCCTATTCTCCAGCTGAAAGGAAGGAGTTGAAAAAGTCACCGGGCAAAAATATATGCTTATTACTGACTGTGCGTGTGTGACGTCCCATTGTTATCGTTTTCTGGTAGTCAAAATCACTGGCTCAAAATCGGTGTCAGAATCACTGCTAGCCATTGTGCCACTCAGAGTGGTAAATGATACATTGTATGCCAATGATACAATGGATGGATAAAGTCTCAGTATATAGCGAGAGTTATTACCATTCTCAAAAATATTTACATTTTATGCAAAGTACTTATTCTACACCATAAAATACTTAATGTAGAATAAGTACTATTTTTTCATTTTTATAATTTTGCGAGTATTTTCTAGTGGAAAACGAGTATTTTTTAGTGTAGAAAAAATACATGCCTTTTTATAAGCATAATCGCGAATTTACTATCAAGCTCTCTGGTTCTAATTACAATGATTTGCATTAAATTTGTAAAATGTTCTTGAGTGTTTTGTAAAAACGTCAATACAGTTTATGAAATTAGCAATCCGTCAAAAACGCATCGTGTTTTTGTGAACTGAATTGCATAATTCCAATTGTAACCATGTGCCATCCCGTAGTTTGTTTGGAGTTATTGAGAATTATTTTTATTCAAAAGGACCCAAAATGGTTTTTTTCTTCTAAACTCATGCAACATGACATAATTGTAATTTTACAGTTTCACCTATTTCCTTGACATGTATACTTAATTTGTAATGAGGCTTGCTGTTTACTAATAGTTTCAATGACATTGAATTCGTATATGGCTGTCATGTAGTTAAATTCCAACGTCGCAATTGCCAGCGCTGTATGCTTACTATTTTAATTTAAGACTAGGTAATCCGATTTGGGCGAATGATTCAGTTGGTTTGTTTGTGCAATCGGTCTCACAACGCATTTCCTACAAAGCAGCCAGGAAACCGGGCTGTAATTTAGTAATTTATAGAACCGGTTTGAGATAGATTTTAATAGTTCAATATAAATACAATAATTTTCCCAAGCCCGTCATAAGAGTGAGTATATTTAATAACTCTGAACGCATTTTTAGATTTTGAAAGCAAGTAAATACCCTTTCTAATACCTTTCATAAACCTTTCGTAAACCAAGGACTAGTTCCATGAATTGAGATTTTGATTTTGTGAGGAGTAACGATAACTCCAGACGTGCCCAATTTCCTAACAACTCAACGCAAACTCACAATACTAATATTACTCCATAAAAGTCTCACCGGCTCACCTTTGTTTATATTAAAGTTTGCTAATGGGTAGGTAGACACCTGCTGGCATTGAAGTATGCGATCGCATTGCTATCTTTCAACATCATTTAAAATCTGTAAATTAATCTCATTCTGATTAATCACACCGCCGTTTTACACGAATTTCATTACGAAAGAACAGTAAAATCGTAATCGTAGAGAAGCGTAAACAAATATTGAAGAAGCTTGACAATTTTTATAATTAAGCAATTACGATCGATTTCTAAGAATCAAATTTCATACAAATATTTTTAATTAAATGTGCATTATTGCTTTTGTAGTTTAAATAAAATAAATAACTTCGTTTTTACGAAACTATTAAATGAATTCCAAAGAAACAATATATATGAATTTCCCGGTCACCAAAAGGTACTTCGGTATTTGAATAGGCATCCTTGAATTACAAACAGGGACATGAATTTCTGTGACAACATTTGTAGAGTGCTTTATAAAAGACGAGCAAGCCAAAATTAAAAATCGTACAAACACATCAGATTAAAATGTTCAAGTGCACTCAATATCACGTGCATATTTCTTTCCATGAGAAACAGAATTGCACAAAAAACATACATAAAACCAACCACTGTCTGTATGGACAAATATTCTGGCCTCCGAAGTTGGTCCCCATAAAATACGATCGGCTTCAGGCTGGGATCTTTGACGGGTAGCTCATCGGAATGTCTTTGGGCAATGTTTCTCCAAATTTCCCACCTGTCAGGTAGCCCAATTTGCTGAATCCGAGAGTAGGTCTGAAAAATCCAGTGTCGGTTCACTGTGTAAGCTTCTAGAAAATAATCCCTGCTACTCAGACGATCCTGGAGTAGTGGAAAGCATTGTATGTGCTTATACCCAGTCATGTTTACAACTATCTTGTTTACATTCAACAAATTGTTGTATAGGACGTTTGAATCCGATAACAATACGTACTTGTCTATAAGGTATTTCCCAGGGTGGTCCTCAGAATCCATCTGCCCCGCAGCATCGTAAAAGCTTCCGTTCTGCTCCAATACGCTGGTGTATAACTTCCTATGATCACCCCAAACAGATCCAAATGTCCGGCCACGTTCGAAATGCGCCGACATACTCCAAGCCATCTAATTGCAATTGTTGTTGCTAACAGTGTGCTTATAAGTGGTAGCCATTTTTCGACAGGGAAGGATTCTTTCCATGCCGTGAAACTAACATTCCTTCGTCGCTCTTCCAAAATATCTTGGCAATAAATGACAATCTCTTTAATTTCGCTTAAGTAATAGAATCCAGTGTATAGTCTGTAGTGCCGGGCAAATTTCCACTCGTGATAGCCGGAATACCAAATCCCAAAATCAACATATTCCTCAGTGTTCCATTTGCTGATACCACCGCGCTTATTCATATTTACACGTTCTAGCAGTCGCATTGAAATGTGATGGGCTTTTGATAGCACATTCATAGCTAAAATTTCTGGTCCACAATGTTAGAATTCTAGTGAGGTAAACTTGAGTGTAGCGCAAGCAGAGTCGCTGTTTCTGTAGTTACTAATGTTGAAGATGGATATTGGCGGTGATAAAAGTGTACTCACTCTTCTACCTTGTAAATCGGCATGTTTTTTATGAATCGCTATTGGCTGGAGGAGTTGTGTCATCAAACTTGCATCAAACACCCCACAGCTTTGGTTATGCCCACATTGAATCGGGCACGCAATGTAATAATGCAATTTGTTTTTTCTGGGTACAACCATTTGGGTAAATGCGGGCAAGTAGACGAAATAGTTGGAGATGTAAATCTCCATCTTGGATAATCGTAATTGATGTGCATTGGAATACTGGATTCCAAGGAACTGGTTTGTGGGGTGCATACAAAGATCTGCAATGGTGTATATTGCATCTCCAAGCTCTGTGTAATTTCCGTGGAACGCGTGCAGTTTCACATGACTGGGTTGCGTGAGTTTGAAGGGAAATATTCTTCTAATGTTTCTGCTGTAGTTCGAGAGGTTTGAAATGATATTTCAAATCTCTGGAACTTTGAATTTAATGCTTCAAAATACGGTTTCAAGGAGCGTTGTACGGTTTCGTGTTTTTGGTACATGTCAAGAGAGTATGCTTGTTTTAATATGACAATGATAATTAGAATTTAACGAGAACAAGACATTGCGAATATTATCGTGATGTGTTTCATGTTGATCATTCCAATATTGGAAACGCAGCCAAAATGTTTCTGGATTTGATGTTGCCGGGCTGGTTTGAAAATTGTGGGCACTCTAAGTTACAATCGCCAGGAGAAATATAATTTGTCGACCAATCAATCAATAAAGAAGAGAAAAACAAAAGACCGAATGACCATGGGTAGGCTGAAAGGCATAATTTTAATGTGGTAAAAAATTCAGGTGTTATTCCGTAAAAGCAATTTACTTTGGCAACTGATATTCTATGCGCACTGTCGAGCATACGTCGTGTCCTTTGAAACTACCACATATGGCTAAAGGACAGCATAATTATACGAAAACATTAAAGATAGTTAAATTTAAAATTATAAAAGTTTCCATTAGTCGAATAAATTATTTTTCCGCTCCTCCAGTACTTCACTTAATGGTTATGAACCATTTAATTTAGAAAACTGGTCAATATTTCCGGATGGTATTTGTTAGAGTAAAGAGTCGATATTCAATTTTATGTATGTATTTTCAGTGTTGAGCGCGTGCTCTGAAACTTGTTGGTTCTTGTATAATGTCTGAGAGAAAGGAGAGGAAGAGACACGCAGTCTTGAGAGAGAAGTCGTTGTTAGCAGAACGTCAGAAGTTGAGCGCGGAGCAAGTGGTTTCAGAGAGCACAATTTTAATTGTTGAGCTAATCTTTGGAGTGCTATAATTTGCTAATATTTTCCTTTTAATTGTTTGAATAAATGCTAAGTTCTTCCTCATTCTAATTAACTTCCAACTAAACTAATTTGTAAACCAAAGCGCTGAATTATTTATCATCGTAATCACATTAACTTAATATTTGATCTGGGAAATTGGAGTGGCGCTGTCTTGAGCGGGTAGCCTTTACGGTGCCGCAACAGTATTGATGTCGAAAGCATTTCAAAAGGTATCACCTCAGGACTTAATATAAGAGATATTGCATGCATTGGGAAAGTATTCTTGTTTATCAGTTGTTTAGATCACTTTGATTCGATCAAAACTGAATGTTTCCGGCAAACATTGTGTTAAAGCATAGTTATGTAACTTTAGAGTTACCCCATCCATACAGGCACATATATCATTATAAGTAAAGGAATATAAAATGTTCCTGTAAAAAGGTAGCGCTCAAAGCAAAGCACAAACGATAGCGCTTTTAATGCGAACCTGAAAGGTAATTAATTATGCATTTTTAGGAAGGACGTTTTGCTTAATTAATGACAATTGATTTATACAATTATTGTCAAAACTTATTTACGGAGTGGTAACCATAGTCTGAAGTAGACATAAAAACTTGAAATTTTACTTCAACGTCGCCACGTTAATAACAGTTATTTTGTTCTTGTATTTCGGTTACAGGTGGTATTTAATTATTCTTGCTTTGGGTGTAAGCTAAGATTTAGCTGAATTGGATTGTTTCATGAGAGCCATTTCAAAAAAATTGCATTGCGAAGAAGGGATTGAATTATTTCTATTTAACTGCCGTCAAGTTTTGATTTTTTAGATTAGAACTAAACATTAAATGTTGCCTTTTACGGACAGCAAAATTTCAGTCCCGGAGGAATGCGAAATGTTGGAGATACTGCTAATTGCACAAACATACTGATTTCTCCAAAGTTACCATTCGATTACACCTCGTTAGGGCGAAATGACTAAATCAAGACAAAACACTTCCAGAAATAATATACGACTTATCGCGACGCCTCCTGTTGCAAGTAGCTCCCAAGAATGGACGCACGTTTTGCACAGGTTAATATTATATTGTATAGTTATATTTTGTCAAATAATAGTGATAACGAACCGGGAAACTGGCAAATGTTGATTCAGGTGTACTGTAACTCGTAAATTCTTTACATGCAAACGTCGAGTTGAAGGTTGCCAGTTTTCATGAACGATACTCTACTTGTCAGTCACGGAGGAAGAAGTTCATCTGACTATAAGTAGAAACTTCCTTTGCCACATCACTTGTTCGTACGATTTAAAACTTACTGTCGACGTCCTAGTCATCATGCATCTGAAATACACCTATCTGAACTGGACAAGTGAATGCACATCAATGCTTGATAAGAGTTTCATTAAATTATTATTTGTCGCTTTTACTCGAGTCTCCGCATGCTTTATGGAAATCCGCAATTTTTGTAACTTGATCTACATTCAAATATAACCTTGAACAATTTTTTTATCTAGTTCTAATTCTACGAGACTATAGGATTACTCAAATTATAATGTTTTCGTAACATAGTCTACGTGTCTACTTCATTCGGTACGAAGAAATAAATAAATATTCGTCTTTTGTTGAAGAGCACAACGTTTAAATACCTTAGCGAATTTTCCTGAGAATTCTGCTAATATTATGTACTCTACAGGTTCTAATGTTGATTGGACGGAAGGCCTTCGGGTTGATTGATGAGATAGGTTTATGATGTTAAACAACATGACATGTCTCAAATTGTAATTGTAAGCATTGTCTTATATGATTCATTATTCAGTTGTGTTTACTAAGGTCCATTTTGATAAATGCTGGTCGCAACGTACACTGCAAATTATAACTCGTAAGCATTATCGTTGGTTGTAATCAAATCGACATGATGATTTTATTTTGCACGTTTGCAATTACATGTTGACTAATTACGACCATGTGTCAAGCTCTAGCAATGTTGTAAATGATTTACAAATTACTGCTTTCAATCAATACTACTGTAAACATATGATTTGCCTTAGTTCATGTCACCTGTCAAGCTGCCGCATTATAAATTCATACTCGTTTCCTTCCAGCAGCATTAATTTCTAATGAGACATTTTAACTATTTATTGGCTTGTTGTGCAGCGAAAATGTAACGAAGTGCGACCATGAAATGATATTAGTTTATTGCAACCACACTTTCCTGATTGTACTTACTTGCTTATTCGCTGGATTTATTTATTCAATTATAATTACCTTGTACACTCTAGTAACATTAACGCTATGACATCAAAGTATGCACAAGTAAAACTGTATTCATTAGATGTGAGATAATTATGCCTATGTTATATAAACAAAACATATTTATTATTAAGATTGGAGAATAGCGAGATTCAATCCAAAGCACTTAATAATATTATCACATGAGTTGTGGTATGGGACGTCTAAAGTTGATTCCCAAAACCTTTTACTTAACTTCAACTGCTAGTCGATAGTCCAATCAACGCAAATGTTTTCGTACGAAGTTTATGCCATGGATATGCTATTACTTTTGAAAGATTCAAGGACGTCAGGATTTGGATTTGCCCAATCCGTTCAATCATTTTCCATCTGTCGTATTTGTAAGAATATTCTCAATCATAAAGACTATGGCGCAACCGCAAATCATGTACAGTAGCAGAGTTAGAACTGGTGAAAGACGATCCAGATTTTCCGGTCCATATTCGTCACAATTGTCAGCACTGTCATGAGGCATTCCGCGGATAGCGTTGACGCTATACGTGTACTTGTTCCAACCTCCTTCCAAGTTCCTGTTCGAAGTAACTTGATCAATCATTCTGATTTGATTCATCAACCCAAATGCAGAAATAAGTCGCGAGTAGAATCCGCTTTCGGTTAGCGCAGCAATGAACGTCTGAAATTTCTCTGCGATTGCGCTATTCCGATGCACCTTCCAGTAATAAATCGTTGTCAGAAATGCTGGGTCATTCGGATTTGTAAGCAGCTGCCTCTTGGCCAGTACTTGAAAAACAGGACTCAGAAAGCGCAAAACCTCCAACTCAGTTTGCGCGGTGAAAACGTTGTAAACCACCGCAAATCGGGTCTCAGTAGGACATTGCTTATCCTTAAAGGTATACATTGCGCCACATGAATTGTTACTATACATGTTGCACATGCATTTGATTGAACGTCCCTGAGACACACGTTGCGTTATCTCCTCCATTGAGACGCCGGGATACAGGACATCAATCCTGGAAACAAATTCCTCGGCGATACTCATGAATTTGTTGAGGTAGGCAGCAGTCTTCCTTAATACTTCCCAATTAAACACGTATCGTTTCCCCATTTCATAATCAGCAATAATCGGCAGGAAATATGGACCCTTTCCTGACAAAAGCAACTGGTCCTTGGTTTCCGGCACATTTTCCGGATCTGGCGTTTTGGTAAGTAGAGAATATATGGAGGATGTATAAAAGTTTCTGAACACTAACGTGCCCATCAGAAAGGTTATAAGGATCGACCAGTTTTTGCAGTTCCTTCTTGTACGCATGTCAGCGTCCCCTTGCTCCATTACCACACTGTACATCCAAAATATCCAGAATTTGTCGCTTGCTATCGTCAAATGCGTGCTACGCCAGAGGACACTGGAGATGACTACTACTGTTACGGTTAGTAATATCCAGGTCGATTCCGTCAGTGGACTAAATAGCAAGACGCCAATATCCGTTTTGATACTCCCGCCAGACATTCCTGTAGGCTCGTTCCTGCCGAGAATCACCGAAAAGCGCATTCCCATTGTTTGGGTTCCAAACGGCAGTGGCGTAAATGCTTTTCCCAGATCGCCTCTCTCATACAATTCCTTGTCAGCAATTCCATCCTGGATGTACAGATATTTATAAGCATAACTATCGTTGGCGGATGCAGCGAACATTCGCCGAACACATTCATACACAATTGTGTCAGCGTAATAGTCCAAGGTAAGTGCTGACCCCTTGACGAACTCGTCGCATCTGCTGGATATATCCTGATCGCCTTCACTGCCCGTTTCCCAATTGTTGCCGATGACAAGTTTCTCCAGAACGGAATCAAGTTTATTGACATTTACATGAGATAACGCGGAAGCCGAAAGAAATACCACGGTTGTTTTCAATGGTGCCGGTGGCTGGCTGTGAAGCGCTTCGGCATAGCTGTTTCGCAGTTTGAGCAGCGCTGGATTGATGCATTGGTGGCAGCTCATGAACCATGAAGTTTTACTTGAATAATCATTACAAGCGAATACCGTAACCAGTTGGGACTTGGAAAATATAGCTGGAACATTAGCGAAAAGAGACTGCTTGGAGTACCGATCCTTGGTATCCGCTACAATTGCTAGAATTATGTCTGGACTAGTCCAACGTTGAGTCATCCAGTTTTGGTAATCTCCAGAAATGGACATCCATTTGTCGGTGAAAAACAGAGATGTTATATCAACCGAATTCAGCAAAAACAAGCTCTTTTGTTGTCGCTTGTCCATTTGGTAAGATCCGTTGGAAAGTTAGTGTGATTTAAGGGAGATTTGTACCCTAAGTGCTGCGCTGAACCTCAAGTTGTCGTATATTTTATTGTACATGATATACGTAAGGTACTCCGTTAATAACGGGTCAGCACTGTGAATTCGTAAGCAGTGAGTGGGTGCAGCTATCAATTCATCAGTATCAGCCGCTACGATGGTCCGGTTTCCCGATTCAGAAGGCTCGCTGAGAAAATTAATGGTACATTCGCAGTTCTGGAATATCCCATACACCTCCCTGATTTTATGTGCTGCCAATTGGGGACGTAATTGCGAATGTGTTTGCAAATTTAGTCCGGAAACAAAGAAGATAAACAGGGATAGTTCCATCAAGACTTTGGGTAGCAAGTAAAACATTTTTGCTAAAAATATTTGCGGACTGAAAGTGAAAGAAATATATTTGCACATTGTTACGCAAAGTTAATTGATGTTTGATTTTCTGTGGCAAGCGCCGCATCCCCTAAGCAATATGTGCGTGAATCTTCAAAATGTGGTCAACTCCTATATTGAGTTGGTATTTCTTTAAAATATATTTCATGGTCTGTCATGTCATGGAGCATTCAGGTGCTTCAAATTTTACTTTTAAGCAAGTCCACGTAATATTAGGTCACCATTTCCCACAATCACTGTGGCAGCACAGACCATGTCAATTTTGATTGACAGTTGGACCCTTTATAAAATCTCCATCTTCAAAGTAGTAACTTCAGTCAAATAACTAACAAGATAAGAATTAATTTTAGTGATACTAAAACGTGTCGTGTCGTTTAAAGTACACCTTCGAATAAAAATGTGACGATGGGCATTTTTTACACGCTTAGAAGGGCAGAATAGCCACTACTTTGGTATACTTGCGTTTCAATCATATCGCACTAACTACTTATCGCAAACGAAAAACATCTTGAATTGACGTTTCTCGTCAAACTGAATAGCAACTGTCACAACCTATTAAGCTGGATAGTGAATTACGCAACTGATGCTATCCTTGCGTACGCAGCAACGCAACCTGCCAGGGAAATGTGCTTTCAGAAACCAAAATGGAAGTGAATAGGACATCAATAGATACACTTGTATTTCATTAAAATACTAAGACGAACACACGGTTAAGGAAAGGAGAATTTTTAATTTGCACCTTTTCAACGATGTTTAAATATAACACATGCAAATAAATATTTTTACAAGTACAGATGATAATAAAATTGGGTTGCTAATTATTTACAATAAAAGTTGTCAACACAATTTTACGATGGCAATTAGATTACGTATTTGTCACCTTTACGCGACAATATATTGAAATTAATAATTTTGCATTCGCTGGAAGTGCATAGATAATCATGATGAAATGGCAAACGTGTTCATGCATAGAATACAATCCTTCTGAATACGTATTTATAATAAAACATTAGTAGCAATATTAAATTGTTTAAATACATACACACGTAATACTCATCTACTAAAATGTATAGCACATATATTATCCATGCTTATCATTTTTATAATTTTACAGAAGCTAGAATCATAGCCGATATAATTGGCTTCCCACTGTGCAATAACGCATAATCAATTTACTTATGTGATTTATTCTCTATCTCATCTACTGTAATTGAATGTAAATATTTTATTTCAAAAGAATAAGATTGGTAGCAAATCGTATCCCAAAGTCCAGAACCTTTAGCGGAGTTTTAAGATCAAAATAGTAGGGCCCGTGCAAGGTCACCCTCAGATTCTGCATGCTCTTCCAGTACTTACCAATCCTCCTCTTCTTCCAGCTTGTCAGAAACTTGACCAGTTCCCCATCGCACAATGACATCCTCATCATCTTACCTGTCGAGTATACAGCAGCCGCACCGCCAAACATGAATATTGCAATCGAAGCCATGGCCAATCCAACGTTGAAGAACTGCAGCATCAACTGTGTGTCAAAGCTATGTCCACATGTAACCAGAGCGTACAGCGACGTCGCAACGGTTGTGATGACAGCAATTCCATACCACCGAAATATGGTGTCCGAGTGTAGGTCGTTGTACATTTTGCCCAGCACCTGGATTTCTCGGTACGCTCTGATGAATCTTGTGAAATCCTGAGTTTCTGGATTCTTGCATGCCTTCAACATCCTAAATTATAAATTCAATATTTGATAAGTAAACCAAATGTACAGATAGCAAATAAAAATTTGCTTCGTTACCAGTTAAACTGCAACAACGCAGCTTGGAGCGACAAGGATCCAGCCAACATGCACAGATTGCAGCAGATGATCCCCATTTTGGCATGATGCCGCCAAATTGTATACACGAATACAAAACTCAGCACTCGCTTTCCATGGTCAAATACTCCATGAGACATATCGCCATATACCGCAACAGGCAATACATTCCAAGAAGCAGTAGGTTTCAGGGCGGCGCAACTTGCAAAGAATATGCAGTTGACAGAGAGCATAAATGACAGCGACTTTGTCGCAATTCCCATCTCTTCAGATTCCTTCCTGGTTGTCTTACGGATAACTTCACCATCCAGAACGTACCGCTTTTCGAATTTTACCATTTCGTTGAAGAAGGTGGCAACAGGTTCAACGTAACTGTTGAGAAACCAGCCCAGAAGAAAGTTGAAGATCAGCAGGCCAATTATCCATGCACACATTAGCCGGTCTTCAGGTTTTGCCATTTCATAGTAAAGCCGATAGAGACCCAAGAGGATTGCTGTGGAGTAGAAGAGACGAGTCAGTTGCCAGTCGCGATTGCCGTATTTTGGATTCCTTTCGAATAGAACCCTGGTGTTATTTGGGGGACGTGTGACTGTAAGCAGTCGCATTGGTGGGATGGATGGGATAAGGTCCCATTTTTCTAGGTGGAGGAATGATTGGGAGATGTGCTCCTGAATACCGGTTGTGATGATCATTTTGGGAAAAGCAAAAAGAAATAGCTTGAAAGTTTGGAACTGTGATCGTTTCTGGAGGGAAGGAAGTGAACCTTTTTGTGGCCGCAATTTACTATACAAAATGTTGGACGGTTGGATTGAAATATGTTTGGAGTTAATAACAAGTTACTAACTACCTATTATTTTGATGTCCTGCTATGATTGAAGGATTAGATCCTAAGCTATTATTTCCATCACGTTTGTGCAATGCAATCTAACTGTTATCCTGGAAGCCGTCTCTTGTTGAACCTGAACTTTAAATCCTGATAACGTTCAATCATCTAGATGGCATCATATCCACTAAAATTTAGTGACTAAATAATCCATATACATAGCTCCAGTTTTTCAGTGTGAGCATTCATTATTGTAGACAACATAATAGCAACAATTTTAGCTGAAATGGAAAAGGATACAATGTTTTAGCGTTATAATTCATCATATATAATAACCAACTATGAAGAGATGGTTAAACCGGCAATTAAATTGTCAGTTCCGAATTGGAGGCTTTAACTTTCTAGTCCATGGTCGTTCGGGCGTGAAGTTTGTTTTAAATTAGTATCCCGGAACAACTAGAACACCAAACTACGTAGCAAATTTGGTTTCTACTTAGTTTACGTATTTTCTATGTGATAACTAAAACACCGTAATAAATTCTTTAATATTGCTTCCATCCGGCACAGTTTTAATTTTTTATTTAGCACACTCCTATTTTCGAAACACATAAGGCTTTAGAATAACACTAACACGAAAGTGTAGACAATCCAATTTAATGTATCAGTGTCAGTTTGCCACCCAATTTGTGTAAGTAATTCATATGGCTTTTCTTTGTTAAATTCTCCGATTTTGATGGGCATTCCTTTGAATAATTTAACGGGTCTATCATGTTCGCAATTAATTCTTGAAACTCTTCAACAAGCTTGTCAGCAACATGAGACGACATTAACCTTTATAATACTTTTGCTCATACTTGTTAATTTGCAATATACACCTGAATAGTATTATTTACAATTTACAAGTTGACTACAGCTCCATACAACAAGACCGATAATCTGTGTTATGATTACCTGCTGTTGTTGCAATGTAACTTACTTATGTGCCATTTATTATTTTCCTGCATGCAAAGTTTTATCTGAAAGGATACGTAGAGAACTGGTGACGGTCTGGTTTAAATTGTTAGTGTATGCAAGTTGTCTTGTAGCTTTGGCAGGTTACTAATTGTCTGCATTCGAGTTATATGCTCGTATCCCATGAATTATATGTCTCGTGATATTGTAATCTTTGAATGAGGAGTGACGCACTTGTTGATGCTGATCTTATATTTGTTACCACTAACCAATACAACTTTGATACAAAGGTCGATACAACAACGACCACCAGTTGATGAATAATTAGGGACGTATTTATATATTGGAACTGAATGTAAGGTAGAATGAAAAACGAATAAGTTGGAGGGTCATCAATCACCATTATACGAAGTCATAAAAATTCCACACAACTTACTTGCGAGCCTATGAAAATAGAATCTCACAAGTAAAACGATTTTAATTTATTAAATTCTAGCTATTACTAAAAACGTCAAAATACGCGTCTCAAGTGACTAAAATTCAGTTATGAATTCGTATTTTTGAACGTGACATAAATAATACTTTGTTTCAATATGTGGTCAAAGAATAAAATGCCAATTGTCGTGTCACGTTACAGTGGTATTCGATAATATATACCTATATTGTATTCAATCATCTCAGCGGCTCATAAAATGGAACGCGAGTTTGTCAAAATCATGACAAAACTGCTTGAATTAGTTATAAACAAAGAGGAATAAAAATAAATTTTTGCATTCGTGACAAAGCCGAGAGATTTACGTTTCGATAGTTAGACATTTTACGAAGATACAGTGTTCATCCTTGGCCTTACAATTTGTACAAATAGAAATAAATGTTTGAAGTTTAAAAACTGTCCTTCACTTGATAACCCAACAGACGTTGCTTTCATACCTTTTCTTGCAGCTCACAGTTTTGCTGGAAACTTGCCAAACTGTATATTTCATTGTTTTGCTTATGCCCCAATTAACCTTTCTTAGAAGATTGGGTGACTAAAAGGAAATTTGGGGTTCTACCAGTAATGGAAAATTATATAGTATGTACGTAACTGCGATGCATCACCATTTGTTCTCGCTTTATCGATGCATTTAAATGAAATAGTGAAATCATTTTTGTTAGTGAGCAGTTGCGTCGAGTGAGAATGATATAAATCCAGTTCCATACGTATCGTCATCAGCGCTCAAACAGTCTGAACTTTCTACATTCAGTTCACCACGTGAATATTTTAAGCAAACCAAAAAATGATGACACATTATGAGCTGAAGTATAGAAATAATTACTTGGAGGCATACCAATATACAGCCGGTAACCAAGTTAAAAATTGTGCCAAGGAGAATAGCGCCGTTCCCAACAATTCCTGACATCTACATGAATGCTTAAATCCAAGTAGGCCATATTCTAATCGATGACGTCAAACTGCAAAGTTTCATCATTTTTTGTAGCCTGGAATATAGTTATAATGTACGATTCGTGAAAATAAACAAGAGGCTTATGTTATTCACGATCCTAATCACAGTCACAACCAGCTTGAGCCGAGAGAATGCAACCATTAACATGGAAGATGACGTGAATAGGGAAAATGGTAAGCATGTGTTCTGCACAACGTTACAACTTTTTTTTGAAAATCCCTAAATAAAAAGTTAATTAAATAATAATTTCAACTTCCTTTCAAATAAATTTACAAGGGCTGTGGAGTATAGAATTGAATCGCGTCTGTTTGTTAATTAATATGCTAAGGACAGTTTTATATTGGGCTTCGTTAAATGACTACAAGTTTCAGCATATGACTTTCGGCAGATTTTTTTTGTTTTACGAATCGCTTTACCCATTAGTTTCGGTCGTCGTCTGATAATGATTAAAACCGCAATATCAATTTAATTTGAGCAACATTTTTTGGCCGTAAGCCACCTTTGGCACGAGTGTCGGGAATTTTTATAAAATGTGGATATGGTGGTAGGGTGTGATGAAAAAATGCGACATATAAAGTTTCAGCGGTCCCTCCCCTTTTCCGTCGTGGTGGGGGACGATTTTCGGAAAAGCCGTTGTTCTGCTACTTTGAACTAAATTATCTTCAAGACGATTAGAGATGGCAACATAATATTTCAGACGAAATACAACGAATGTTAGGAGCATACTTTGACTCTGCTGGGCAAACAATTGCTGTTCATGCATACGGGTTACAAAAAAATTTGTCGAAATATATCATTTTCTCGATGAAATCCCAATATCTGTACGCCATATAAAAGTAGAATTTTACCTAATGTGATTGACCTCCATCTACTGTAAAATTCGGCGAATCTGTTACAAAAGACCGCATTCAAATGCACGCAACATATCCTGAGATATCGACGATCAAAAATTTAATTTACCCAAATTTTTCGTACTTTTTAATTTAAAGCGGTCAGATCTCCGATAAACAGCACATTAAGCAAATCCAGAATACCATGATTTGTAGCCCGTTAATTGCTCTATCGTTCAGGTGGAACGTCCTTTCATATTATGTTTGTACATGATGGTAGGACACTTTCCCGCAAAATACTAGATTTCGTCACAAAGTGCCCCCAAATTTATTGACGGCCCATAACTCCGGTGAACAAGCAAAATTCAAAAATCCAAAAATATCCATTTGGCGCCGTCTCATTGGCTACCTGCAACACTTGCAATCACCGAGAAATTCCAAAGTGCGTACGAGCTACAACGATTTCACTGGAGCAAGATTTGGCAAGATGGCGGTTAACCATTTATGGGTCGCCATCCCCATACAAGCACAAGTAGTCCACAGAGCACCGATATTTGGCACAATAATGATACTATACAAACTACATGCGAAATAAGTCGGCTTTGCCCAATATGGCATCATTTGTAGCTATGCCGTCACCACAGCTTGTAGTGGTACAAGGATTCCCAGAAACTGTTTTCAGCACTAGTTTTGTGTGACAATTGTAAGAAATTGCGGACAATTTTTATTTTGCTGCATGAATGAATCCGAATTGTGCCGAACCGGTATATTTATAATAGTGGGATATATAGTTACCGCGACTGCTGACATTTGAAGCGAATATTCCGTAATATTATATTAATATATGGCTTATTCCTAATTAAGCAACATATTCCAGTGCTTTTAAATCAATTTGTATATTTTGCGAATGTTGGATTCGGTTTCCGAAGGAAATGTACCACCACAAGCTGTGGTGACGGCATAGCTACAAATGATGCCATATTGGGCAAAGCCGACTTATTTCGCATGTAGTTTGTATAGTATCATCATTGTGCCAAATATCGGTGCTCTGTGGACTACTTGTGCTTGTATGGGGATAGCGACCCATAAATGGTTAACCGCCATCTTGCCAAATCTTGCTCCAGTGAAATCGTTGTAGCTCGTACGCACTTTGGAATTTCTCGGTGATTGCAAGTGCTGCGGGTAGCCAATGAGACGGCGCAAAATGGATATTTTTGGATTTTTGAATTTTGCTTGTTCACCGGAGTTATGGGCCGTCAATAAATTTGGGGGCACTTTGTGACGAAATCTAGTATTTTGCGGGAAAGTGTCCTACCATCATGTACAAACATAATATGAAAGGACGTTCCACCTGAACGATAGAGCAATTAACGGGCTACAAATCATGGTATTCTGGATTTGCTTAATGTGCTGTTTATCGTAGATCTGACCGCTTTAAATTAAAAAGTACGAAAAATTTGGGTAAATTAAATTTTTGTTCGTCGATATCTCAGGATATGTTGCGTGCATTTGAATGCGGTCTTTTGTAACAGATTCGCCGAATTTTACAGTAGATGGAGGTCAATCACATTAGGTAAAATTCTACTTTTATATGGCGTACAGATATTGGGATTTCATCGAGAAAATGATATATTTCGACAAATTTTTTTGTAACCCGTATGCATGAACAGCAATTGTTTGCCCAGCAGAGTCAAAGTATGCTCCTAACATTCGTTGTATTTCGTCTGAAATATTATGTTGCCATCTCTAATCGTCTTGAAGATAATTTAGTTCAAAGTAGCAGAACAACGGCTTTTCCGAAAATCGTCCCCCACCACGACGGAAGAGGGGAGGGACCGCTGAAACTTTATATGTCGCATTTTTTCATCACACCCTACCACCATATCCACATTTTATAAAAATTCCCGACACTCGTGCCAAAGGTGGCTTACGGCCAAAAAATGTTGCTCTTTATGTCGACCTACAAAATCACTGCCTTTTGAAACTGTAACCACATCGAAGAGTATAAATAATAGAAAGAATGTATTTTAAATGGTGAAGACTTTGTTACATGTGTCAATTAAAGTACAGAATGAAGGTAAGCAATGAAACAACTTTATAACCACCTATTATTTCGTCTTACTCTTAAATTCAGCACCAATAACTTGGACCAGGGAACAACCTATTAAATTTGGAATAGTGCAGTAGGTGCAGCTTCTGCCAACTGGTGTTAGAGTGATGTATAATTTATTTATTATTATAGTTGTGATATCATGTTAATTGTCCAAAATTCGTTAAAACATAGTATTAAAAAGTTTTTTTTAAAAGAACGCCATATACTTGATTATGTTGTCCTTAGTAAATATAACATTATTTCCCAAATGTGTGAACTAATTCCAAAGTGATCATAAAATTAAAAATACAATAATATTTTGGTAGCAATTTAATATGAAAATGTTATATACTAGTCATTTTGCAGGTAAACGAACTACTAATCCATCTCAAATTACGAGTTAACGAACATTCGTGTTTATGTGTTAACATGATCATATCATACAAAATAAAACAATTTTTCGAGTATTTCTAACGCAGCATCCACTTTGATTACATCCAAAGTTGAACCAACAATATTGACCTCAGCTGTTGTATAATTGGAAAAGAGTAGAATTTTACTTTAGTGACGTCACAACACAGCATACAAACATTTTACCTAAGTTGCTGCTTACACATGGAAATGATGTATAAGATGCGTACACATCTTTTCATTGTGTTAACCTAGAAGGTAAATGATTTCACACGTTACTGAAGTGTGCATCGTATCGATGGCCAAAGTATTTGGTATAAGACTGATGAAAATTGTGTACCAACAACTCCAACATATTGTAACTACTACCTGTCAAAGGTTAATTGCTACTTCTGTAAAAACTGAACATCCACGGAGCCAGGAATTATGAATTGGTAATCACTGCTTATGACTATCTGTACTAACAAATATTTCTCGTCGAGAGTAAATAGCACTTGATCATGAATGTTATACGCATCTTAATCCCACATGCAAATTGACCGACATAGTATTGGTTTAACTTATTAATTGCTTTGTTGACACTAATACTCGATGCTTTGCTTATGCGTCGTTTGCAACTTTTCAGCCTTCGCTTTTTTGCAAAGTTTAAATGTATTTTCATGCATGTAAGCTTACGGTTGATTAGCTTGGTTACTTATATTTTTCTGACGTTGCATGTTTGTATTCCAGCGATTACATGTTTGACAGAATATAATTCAAAGTTGGAATGTGACGTGAATATTTGGTAATTCTTAAATCATGCACTCCGTAGCATCAATTCGTGTCTATTGTAGCAACAACGACTTGATAATTGATCAAGGAATGTTGTCCCAATCACTATGGTTTAATTCATCATTTAACATTACCGTGGCAGCAATATGGATAAAGGAAGTAAATTGGGCTTAATATTTGGATTTCTGAGCTAATATCATAATGAACCGTCTCAACATGTTTTCAAGATGAGTTGGATCAAATTGAAATCAATAGCAACAAAGTTATTGACATTTTAGTCATCAGTCTAAAAGTAATTAAATGAATTATTTTCGTTAGTCCTGAAGCTGAGAAATGGTTCAGTTATTGAAATATAGTAACCGAAAAGTTTTATATTCATCCTGAGATTTACAGTACTAATAATCACGAAGCGAGCTTATTTATGACGATAGCAACAAATGCTTAAATTGAAAGTATAATAAATGGAAACGGAACTATAGACTTCCAAAATTGCACTTCAATTTATAATGCTACAGTACCCTCTTTTATACCTTTTTTGTAGCTGCGAATTTTACTGGATACTTGTCAAACTATTGTTTTATTGCTTTACCTATGTGTGCTCCAATTAATGATGCCAGGAATTGATGACAAAGAAAAAGGCAAAATAGCATTCGACTATATGGCTAACTTAGCAATGTGGTTAATCATAAGTATTTAAGCGACGAATCGCCTTCCATTCACGCTTTTATTAATAAAACTATTAAGTAACCGATATATTGTGGACGAAAATGTATTATTCTTGAAGGCTATATGTTTCGTGTTGGCAACTGAGCTCGAGCAATTAAAATAAATCAACAATGATTACTTGTATGTACCACTTTATCTCTAGAGAGGAAAGCAACCGAAAGGTAATAATTTTACTTGAAATAATGATGCTTAAATTTAATGTGAAATTTCTCAAGGGACATGTCAGTCATATTACAAGCTCAAGAGTTTTACTATTTCTTGGATATTGAGTCTGTAATGCCCATCCAATTTACAGTACCACAAATAATTTATATTTTTATGTAATTTTTATTAAGTTCGACAAACGGTCTATCCACACGAAGGAATCTGAAACTTGTAATTATTGTCAAGGTCAAGTGTTTTTACTAACAGATGTCGCAACCACATAAATGCCCATTTTATCGAGTCCATTTTATCAAGTGCATTTATTTTATCATCTTTCGCATGAGAGAAAGCAACAGGAACAGAAGAAACAATCGTTTCGTCGAAAAAATATGAAATTTCGCATAATATGAAAAAGGACACAAATACCATACGACTAAATTGTTACTCAAAAGGAAAAAGATACATAGGTTTGAATATGAAGCATGGAAACAAAAAGGTTGAATAAGGACTGGTTGTGCAGAGTAATTAGTACAGAGGCAATTGTCTTGTGGAATAAACTGAAGTCTTAATATTCATGCAGTTAATTATGAATAATTTAATGTGCACCTTTCAGATCATGTCCCTAACTGATTCATGACACTTTTCAGTTAATTCCACTGTTTACTTATGGTCATTCGATATTCTGTCAGGTACTCAGCTCAGCTCAGTATCATCGTGCATTATTTTTCTAATTAGTATATAGAAAGCTTTCTATGCGCGCGGCACTTATACATCTACATGGCCAAACGGTTTACATTAGCGCTTATGGGAAATTTCGTTAGGACGAGTTCCACCTTTAGACCACATGTAATCGACAGAGTTTTTAACGTTCATTCCAACGGTGTAACGCTCATGGTTGAACTCGACCTAGCTGCGGAGTTATAACGGTTTCAAAATCTGCGCCCGTATACCCTCCTGCATTAAATTACAGACATTGAAACCGTTACAACTCCCAAATTAGGACGAATTCCACCATGAGCGTTACACCGTTGCAATCAGCGTTAAAACTCTATCGATAAAATATGGTCTAAAGAAGGAACTGGTCCTATTTCAAAATTTACATAAAAGATGCATGCAAAGTCGTTTGACCATGCAGAACACATTTAGCGGCCGCTGTGTGCGAAAGTTTTGTTGGAAACCTACCAGTATTGAATATTTGACATTCTCTTTTGTTCTCTATGCCCCAATTAATTGCCCTTGAAAGATTAAGCGACCAGAGGTAAAATGATGCTGGACCACTAAGCCACAATAAATGGGTTTTTCCATTATATTAGCAATGCATTATCTACTATCGTCGTTACATTTTGTATTGAGACGCTATCATCTCATCCGGGTAGCTAGTATGTAGTTCCGACAGTGAAAAATCAATTTGGCATGATATTTGTCGGAAGTGATCAAATAATTTGACTCGAACCCATTGTATTTGCCAAGAAACCATTACATTTGCCATGAAATATTTATCTGACAAACTATTAAAAATGTTTTTATAATAAAAATAAATAAATAATAAATAAGAGATATTCTAATGTAATTAATATTAATTATATTTTGGTTGGAGAAAACACGTTGGGCTTTGGATCTGGTTTCGTCATACATATGACTGAAGAAATAGACATTTAACTCGAGGCATATGTAATATGATGAAAATGATAGGGTTCTTATAGCAGCAGTTTTACTGGTTTATTGATCGGTAAAAAGGACAATTACATTATGAATAATTAATTGTAAAATATAATGGGTGCTCGTGGTGAGCGAGAACGGAGAAGAAGAAAAAGAAGACAAGATGAGAAGGAGAGTTGAGTCTTCGGGCTCAAGTGGTGACGTGGTGGTTTGCTGCTGCTGTGCCATGCCGGCACGCTGGATGAGTTGTCAGCACCAGATTGGCTGCTGACTCGAGACGAGAGGCGAGCCTGCTCCTCGGAGGAGCCGGGCAAGCTCGGGGCGAAGTGAGGCATACCTCATGCCCTCCCTGGGGATTGGGACTTGGGACCAATCCGATGGAGTTGGCGAGCGGCTGAGGTTGACCTTGGCGACGGATGTGGAGGCGCGACTGAGGCGATGGATTGGGTTCCGACGGCGGATGAGTGCTGCGGAGAAAGCGGCGGCTACGGTTGAGGGTCCTTCCCGGCTTGGGTGGGAGGAGGTAGCATCGACCGAATGAGTGGGTTTCCAGGACCTTTTCGGTGAGGTCCCATTTCTTGGTCAGGCGATCCTGATCCAGGGCGTTTTCTGTCTGGGCGAGTGACTTGACGGCGTTGAAGACGGGTGGTGATGCACAGGAAGCGGGTTCACCAGCCGATGTGGATGGGATGGGGGGGAGATGTGCAGGAAACGGGATCTCCTGATGAGATGGGGTGGACGGAGTGGGTCTGCATTGCCGATTGCGGCCATCCTTCGGTGAGGAGCCCAAGCGCGATGCAGTGGTACTTACTGAGCAGCGGGGCGTTTAAATTTCGGCAAACGACGATGTTGACGAAAATGGTGCGGCCATTGAGCATGAGGGTCGCACGGAGGGATCCTACGGTGTCAAGCCCAATGCCGTTAGCTCCGACACACGAGATGGCGGTGGGGTCGAGTGTGTCGCAAGCGTTCTCGCTGAGCAGCAAGTAGAGAGATTCCGGGAGGAGAGTGAGTTCCGATCCGGTGTCAGGGAGCCACTGAATAGGGTGTGACTTCCCGTTGAAGACGGTGTCCACAGCCAATAACTGTTGTGCTCCGGTGGCGACAACGGCGTTTGTTGTTTTGGCTATGCTATCCTGGGGTTGAGGGGTGGTGTGGCCGTCAGCGTTCCCCTTTGGTTGGCGGCAAACGCGGTCAAAATGACCAATGAGGCCACAGTTGTTGCAGGCCTTGTCCCTGGCTGGACATTCCACTCGACGGTGGCGGGGCTGCTTTCCACATCCGGAACAAGGGGCATCCGGATCCCAGGATTTCTTGGATTGAGGATGATCAGAGGTGGTGTTGGGGCCACCAAGATGCGAGTTTTGCTGCTGCTTCCTGTACGAGGATTTTGCTGGGGCAGCGTTGGCTTCCAAAGGTAGAATGTGTGGGGCGGCAGAGAGCGTTGCACCGACCGCGGTGGAGTTTTCCATGGCAATGCAAATTGCCAGAACACGGTCGAGGGTAAGGACGGAGGAGTACTGCTCGGCGAGCACTTTCCGTTGCATCTCTCTGTCTCGGAGTCCGCAGATGAGACGATCTCGTATCCGGATTTGCTGCTGGAATTCCGCCAGAGCAAAAGGGCTGCTGCAGGCGGTGCACGTGGTTGTGCATTGCTGATCACACGCCTCGCACGTGAACTCGGCTTCGTGTGCGCAGGCGTCGTCCAGGGTCTTGAGAGCCGCATAGTAGCGGTCGACAGATTCACCCGGTTGTTGGTCTCGCCGGTGAAATTCCTGTCGGTCGAGGAGAGGGTTCCTACGCTGCCTGATGTAGCGTTCCAGGAGGATGACGGCATCCTTGACGGTCGTGGAGGCGGTAATGTTGAGGCGACCGGAACTCCACAGGATCGACCAGTCTTCATGAAGGGCTGACCGAAGGGTCCCCTGCTGGGCGGTCAGTGGATGAAGAGCGAGTTGCTGAGCGTCGCAATAGTCCTCCCAGCGCTGACGCCAATCTCGGAAGGATGAGATGGTCAGCTGGTCAGGCGACGGCAAACTGGGAAGCGGGATGCTTCGAAGAACCGGAAGGGAGGTTCGGGGTGCTGAGGACGGAGGCACTGAAGTTGATGAGACTGCGGCTCCCAGGGGTGCCAATCCGGAAAGCGATTGCACTATGGTGGTGAGGGTCCGCAAAATTTCGTCGTGGGTGGTGGGAGGGGAGGCGTCGGCGGCGTCACCCTGTTGTGATTGAGTGGTGGTGGTCGGATCCTTCTTGGGGCCCATCTTGATTGAGGGTGAGGTCGAGGGCAACACAAAATCACGAGAGAAAAAACACGAAAAAACTACCACTTTTTACGGTTAAATTAATTGGAAAATTAATTAACGCGAAATGTCGACTGCGCCATGTAATATGATGAAAATGATAGGGTTCTTATAGCGGCAGTTTTACTGGTTTATTGATCGGTAAAAAGGACAATTACATTATGAATAATTAATTGTAAAATATAATGGGTGCTCGTGGTGAGCGAGGACGGAGAAGAAGAAAAAGAAGACAAGATGAGAAGGAGAGTTGAGTCTTCGGGCTCAAGTGGTGACGTGGTGGTTTGCTGCTGCTGTGCCATGCCGGCACGCTGGATGAGTTGTCAGCACCAGATTGGCTGCTGACTCGAGACGAGAGGCGAGCCTGCTACTCGGAGGAGCCGGGCAAGCTCGGGGCGAAGTGAGGCATACCTCAGAATATACATACTAAATTGTAATCGAACAGAATTTTATTTACAGTTTGAATGCAAAGCATCACAACATGATAGAACTATCTCTGACTCGTAACTCGCATCTTTACAAGTAATTATATCCAGGATTGCCAAATTCCAATTGATGACGGGTAATTACAACATGACGTCCTTTTGTGTCTTAAGTAGAATAAGGTGCACCAATTGTGGAAATTTGAAATTAGCTTAAAGTTTATTCTATTCAAAATGCGTACCTATTCGATCATGCCTTTTAAGAATGCAGAGGCAGGACTCTCATATTTCTAAACACGTTAGCATATATGATAATGATTTTCTTTGTTAAATTCTCCGATTTTGATGGACATGCGTTTGAATTATTTATGGAGTCTACCGTGTATTTCTGTTCACACTCCTCATCATCGTGGTCAACAATATGTGACGGCAATAAGCTTTGTCATATTTTGCTCCTGTTGGTCACACCTCAATTGCTAATTTGCTTTAGCGACACTTGGACAGCCTTTAAAACCAGCCATTACAAGTTGAAGACAAGTAGGATCATCATCAATGTTAGGGTTAACTGTTTTTGTGACAATGTAAAATATATGCGTCGTTTGGAATTTTGCTGCCCTTATATTGTGCTAATTGAAAAGAAAGGTTTTTTCCACACACTGTACCGATTCAAATTGTGATGACATGCAAGCAGTTCGTAACTCTGCTGGGTTACTTATTATTATTATCTGTTCTGGTGTTGCATGTTCGTAGCTCACGATAAATTGTCTCCAGAAATAATGTTTTAAATGTGGACTGTAAAATTTATCGATGCCATATTTCTTAACATCCAATAATGCAGTTAACAATGAATTGATAAATAATCATCAGATTATTTATTTATTTGAAATGAAATTCCGGCCGAATGAAAAATGATGTAGTTGGTCAGTCATCCATCATCATCATAATAGGCCCGAAAGATTTCAGAAAACACGTCGAGACGAGACATATGAAAATAAAACAATTTCGATGCATTGAATGCATGTTATGATTCGAAACGTCAATATAAGTGCCTCCCCGCGACTAGAATTTAGTTATCCGTGGTTATTAAGTGTATCATAAATTTCATCATAAATAATACGTTGTTAAAACATGTGGTCAATATGACAAATACCACGTAACAAATCATATTTATTCTCCATAATATGTATATTATAATCAATCATCGCATAAGATGGAACAAGAATTTTTCAAAATCATGAAAAGCTGGTATTTGTTATAAACTAAAGGGAATTGAATATTCCTCCATTCGAGGCAATGCCGAGAGATTTGAGTTTATAATGGTTACACATGCTGCGATGATATCATGTTCATTCTTGGCATTTCAGTTTGTACAAATAAAGACAAATGTTTGGAGTTTATAAATCATCCTTCAGTAGATAATCCAGCAAACGTTGTTTTTATACCTTTTCTGCTACCTCTAATGTTTGCTGGAAACTTGCCAAAACTTTATTTTTCATTGTTTTCCTTATGACGCAATTAATGATTCCTGGAAGATGGAATGACAACAGAGGAAAATGGGGATCTACCGTAATGGAAAGTTGATTGGTCTTTATATAAAATCATGAAGAATCACTCATTGCCTTCGTTTTATTAATGCATATAAATGAAATTGTAAAACCATGGTTGTTCAGAAGCAATTATGTCAGTATTTCATAATTACATTTGAATGCGTGTTGTGCGTAGTTCTCCAGTTATCTGAACTTTCTATATTCAATGCAACACGTGATATGTTCTTTTAAAACTAAAATATTACCGGATACATTATGACCTAAACTATGGAATTACTTTATTTACAGTCAGTTACTTACTTTACTTTGTTAGTTGGAGGCATATGTATAGATGTACGAGGGATTTCCAAAAGTAATGAGACGACTTTGATAAGGCTTATCTCTAAGACGACTTCCTCAATTAATCTGATTTGCATATCCGCTGATAGATAAAGATAAGGACTTTCGATCGACATGCTACTCAAAGTAGCAGTCATTTGCTGTCCAGAGCTAGAGCTGGTAATACCAACAATCATGTTTTTTTCTACTCAAGATATTCGTGCGCAGGTGAAGCTGCACTGTTCAAAGGGTCTTTCTACCAGTTCAATTCATAACGAGCTCAAAAATGATGGTGTGGATCCCGTGCCAAGTCGAGCAACTATAGGTCGGTGGTGTCAGCGATTCAAAAGTGGTGACCCATCGCTGGAAAACAGGCCAAAATCCGGACGACCTCTAACTGCAACTGACGATAGACACGTAGCCAAAGTGAAAGCTGTGGTGGAGAAAGACAGGCGACTATTGTTGAGAGAAATAGCGGAAAAGGTGCATATAAGTGTACATGCAGTGTGGAGAATCTTACATTTAATTTTGGGACTTTCACTACGCTGTGCCAGGTGGATCCCTAAAGTGCTCACCCCAGAGCAAAAGAAATTTAGAGTGCAAGCGAGCCAAGAAAATCTCAACCTTTTATCTATGGATAAAGATTTTTTCTGGGGCAAATTGTGACTGGGGATGAAACCTACCTTCATCATTATGAGGCTGAGACACAGAGACAGTCATCACAGTGGCTTCCGCCTGGCTCACAGCCTCCTTTAAAGGCCATACGAAAAACATCAAGTGCCAAGATCATGATGCTTGTCTTTTGGGATCGGATGGGTGTTTTACTGACGGAGTTCTTTTATAAAGGCACTACATTGACCGGGCAAGCTTATGCAAATATTTTGGATAAGCTTAAAAAAGCATACATAAAGAAACGGGGCAAACAACAATGGGACGACGGAGTCTTCTTGCTGCACGACAATGCACCCTGTCACACTTCCAAGGTTGCCAAAAAGAAAATAAAAGACATCGGTTTTGTTGAACTATACCATCCTCCTTATAGCCCAGACCTTGCTCCATCCGATTACTTTTTATTTCCAAAACTCAAAAATTACATGCGTGGGAGGAAGTACAACTCGGATCAAGAAGTGAAAAAAAGTGCAACATCATGGCTTTCACATCGAGGCCCGGCATTCTACTCCAAAGGCATCTCGGCTCTTGAGGATAGGTGGGAAAAGTGTGTAAGGGTCAAGGGAAGCTATGTTGAAAAAATTGATTGAATTTGTAAAATTGTTTAAAAATTATAAGCAAATAAAGTCGTCTCATTACTTTTGGAAATCCCTACGTACTGTGGTATTGTTATCTGCATCAATACTAAACTCTAAGCCAATCATATTCTAATTTATGAGGTCAAGCTACAACACTTCATATGTAAAATGTTTGGTGGTCTGGAGTATAATTATATGTACTTGTAGCGGGAATAAATTTTTATGATATTCACAATCCTATTCACAGTCAAAATTAGCTTGAGACGAGAAAATGACATGCTTTAACAGAGAAGGTAACATGAATACAAATTACATTGAGGGAAATGTAACCCCTGGCAGCATCTGCGAATTGAATAAGCACAGTTGAATTGCATGTATTTGTATGTTGTCTCAATGATTATGCTGAAGTTATTTAAAATTTTCTGAAAATCTATAGATACAACATTTAATGAAATAGTGATTTTGCTTCCTCTTCAATTAAATTGGCAAGGTTTGTGAAGTCACTCCAAATATTGATTTCGCAGAACAAGCAGATCGCATATTAATTTCTAAAACACATACAGGCTATAAATCGATTTCACTGAATATGCAGCCGAAAATTCGATTTCGCAGATCATGCAGCCGCAAATTGGATACCGCAGAACAGCAAGCCGCAGGCCTGCGGCATGTTCTGCAAAATCGATTTTTCGGCTCCATGTTCTGCGAGCCTGGCTCTCGGCTCTGGAAGATTCTGCAGCCGTGGCGGAGTGTCGAATGGAACTGCGCTTGTTTGTTAATTAATGTTAAGGACGCAAGTTGTATATTGGACCTCCAAAACACATTACAAGATCGATCAGACAGCGTTCGGAAGAGTGTTTGTTTTACGAATCGCTTTACCTGTAAGTTTTTCTCGTCATCTCATAATGATTAAAATAGCAATATCAATTTAAGCCGAGTAACTAAATTATTGTTTGTTCAGGCCAAGTGTAAGGATATAGATAAAAGAGAAAGAGATGACAAAATTATACAGATGCTGGAAAGCAATGAAACTAGTATATAAGCACCTATTAAAACGTTTTGTCCTCAAACACGGCATCAAACATAACTACCAGGCGACAACCTTTTTTATTTCATACTTTGCAATAGGTGCAGTTTCTGACAACTGGTGTTATAGTGATGAAATATGTATTTAGTATTATAGCTGTGATACCATGTTAATTGTTAAAACATATAATTTAAGAAATTTGCTTTTGGTAATTATTGGTGTTAATGTAATTTATTTTAGCATCGATAAAGCACAGCTTTAACGTTTTTGCTCTGTAGAAAATAAATAAGATCTCAGATACATTGATCTATCCCATTACAAGTGTGAGCCTGCCGTATTGTCGGCATTTTCCTCACAGCTGTCGCAGTTCACGAAACGAGTTTCAATAAATAAAGTTTCAACAACTAACATTTTGTCATTGACGGTAATTATTTGGTGAATAAATGCGAAAATGGGTTGAGTCAGGCTTGCGTGTTATTGAGCTGTGAGATGACTTCCGAGGCTTTCACTGTAATATTTAGCATTCTGACAAAATACAAATACAATACAAACAGGGGCGTTGAAGTCAACATTTTACTATACGGAAACTTAATTTCCGGCTTCGATTGCTAAATTCAAATTATCATGCAGGTAATGAAGAAGGGTATTTTTCAGAATGATGAAAGGAAGGAATATTGCAAGAGGATAAAAATATATAACATTATCTGACGAAGAGGGTTGGCAGTTACACACATAAGAACACTCATTCTATTCTGATGGCTTCTAACTAGAAATATGCTCAACCTGTCCTAAATATTGTAGATGCATTGGAAAAACACTGGTCGCTAAGTTGGTCAACTGCCTTCTCGAATAGCGAACGGAGTGTAATAATTATACTTTGTAACGGTTTTATAAGTTTGCCGTAATATTTATGGAATTACGTGGATTTCTTTTCACCATTTACCACTCAAATTAAATTTACAGGAATTATGCGGAGGGTCGATACAAATGAGCCATCACTTGATAAAATGAAATTGTTACATGAACAGGGACATATAGAGGAACATACACCAATAGTTCATGGATGCAGTTTCATTGGTTTACGATGGCACGGGTGCATCACACGAAGACCAGTCCGAATACCTTGATGAAAACGGATGTTCAGGACATGGTCAACGTGTTTTGTGCATGTATTTCTTGACGTCTGTCTGCTGCCGACTGTACGCCCTTGTTCGATTTATTCAGAGAACCACCGCAACAAAACAATTGAATGCTGCTTTGCCCTCGTTCACACACAATATATTTTTTATTCTGAAAGATTGAAAATTCTTGACTTGAACCTGATTAAGTAAAACCTTTTCATGCTGGTTACGTAAACTAGAAATAGCCTGTCAGTTCTACCAGTTATTACTAACGTTAATACATGCGTGCCGATATTCGGGAACATTATCACTATTGTTGAAATGAGAACGAGTGGAGAAACTTGAAAAGTTTTGACTGACACAAATGCGAAGTGTTTCTTGTGCTTACAAAATATTGAGCAAGTTGAAGTCATATGTAAGACATTGAATGTTGGCTCAGAAATATTCCTAATTAATATCAATTTAAAACTTTTTAAATTTTGTATCTTTGGGGATAGACATCCTTACTGAAACTATGTAAATACGAAATGTGAAATACAAATTAGTAAAGCAGATTAATTAAATAAGTGCTTCAAGTTATACAAGTTAAACCAGACATAACTTCATCGATTTTACTTTCCCTCGGGAAAAAAATCCATTCACTAAATTATTCAAGTTGTCAGAACATGGGACGATATATAATGTGTGAGTTCGTGAAATAATTTTCACGTGCTCTCCTGCAAGAACGAGTGTTTCATTGCCACTGGAAAAATAATCAATTCGCTAAATTATTCATATTTGAATACTGAGTGAAAGAATGCGGGCGCATGCTGTAATGCCGCAACCTCGTGGTTAACTTCTTTTAAGTAGTCTGATGTTCACGGTTTAATATTCTAAGATTTGTAGAAGAGAACATATTGGTAAAACCGAAGCCACAATAATATTTTTTAATATTTTATATGGATAGCTGAAGAACACTCAGACATGTCAGATATGTCCTCTGTCATTTCGCCACCATACACCAGTTGAAAAACATTGAAATAGTCCGACATGAAAAAAAATTCAATAGAAGTGAATGGAGTGATTAGAAAATTATGACTTTCACTACAACGTCGATCGCCACTTGTCTCGTAGTCGACATAGTTCTCAAAAAGCTGTGTATATCTATTAACCGGCTACTTCAATACTTTCAACATCAATTAGTGTTGATTGTGAAATAAGAGACGTTGGTCGCCGTGTGAGTTCATCAAAATGGGGATATCGTTAGTCTTGTACATTGTGAGAATGAGCTTATAACTGACATTACTCGGTTTCCTGTTCACCCAATTGGTGATGGCGGCGGAGATAGAACTGATCCAATTTTGGGTTATATTCATTTCTTTAAGTATTCCTAATGTGAAACCAGCACAGGAATCATACCCGCTAAGATATGCAATCAAACATTTGCACGAATACTCGTCAAATCCATTTAAGGATGATGTGTGGAATGGAAGGTTGGTCGGCTTGGAATCATATTATGAAACGCAGGGCAAAAAACTGCCAGGAATGGATTTGCCCATCACTCGTATTTTAACTCAGTTTGAGAGCACACACTGTCTAGTTGTTGTGGATAACTACCACCAAGTTAACTTGGGTCTATTCAGTTCCAGCATTGTTTTACGGACACCAAATGTTCAAGTATTGGAATATTTCGACGTCGAGCAAGACAGGAGTAAGTACCAGCCACTGTGGGTTCCCTTAGGCTACAAACACCACAACAGCAGCAGCGTAAGAGGAGAATTCGGTCACACAATCAATTGCGGTACATCACAATATTTCAAAGGGTTTTTATTTAAGAATGGCAGGTTTATCGATTCTGAGGATTTATGCATTCGATTAAAGTTTCGCGAATTTGCTCTCAAATCGAAACCATGGACATGTCAGGTTCAAATTTCGGTTCAAATGCCGCCACCCATTTTGCTTCACATGTGGTTTCCGTTTACATTTGATCAACGTGCTGAGGACGATATTAAGCAGCTCCGAATTCGATCATTAACAACACCGTCTTACAAGCTACAAATATTTGTGAATCATGAAAACATTCAGCTCACAAGAGAAAGCCTGACACGATTTATGCAGAACTTGATATTAGTTAATGTACGGTCGCAAGATGTAATGCATCAATCGGTTTCAACTGAAACTGTGTCAATATTATTGGGACAACGAAGCTCGGATTGGATTCTCAACGCTAGTTACGTAGTAGCCAGTTGGACAGACAAAGGAGTATTATCAATAATGTTTAAACCCTTCCAGCCACCTACGCTAAGCAACTTGTTTGCGCTCCATTATCAGGATGTGCATAAGCGGTGGGAGGTTGAGTTGGACAGGCTATACGCATTGGCAGGAGACGTTTCTGTTGTGAATAAGATGAAGCACTGTGCCGTCCAACTCCCAACGGAATACCGAGGAATTCATGGCTCTCCAAAGTTTGGTATCGGTAGCATTAGCGATAATTTTGCTACCGGCATTGCATCCGTTTTATTTGACGTCATGGGCAACAGCACGGTAACGTTTGATAGCAAGTTCAAGGCATACTGCGAGAATAGAAACCAGATTATGTTTAATAGACCTTCATTCCGGGATCACAAGTTGAAAGTGTTTGTCGTTCCTAGTGATATTTCCCATGTCCTTGCCCTGTCGTACGTTGAAACCATAAACACAATGACTTTCGTTGCTTGCACTAGAGATAGGAAGACGCATGCATTTGGAATGCGCGAGTTGGTGAGGGTTTACGACAAATATACTTGGGCTCTTCTTGTCCTAATTTCAATTTCCGTCTCGGAAATACATCGACAGATTTCGGGGTCAACATGTAGCAGAAACGATCGGATTATCCACTTGATCCAAATTATAAAGTTGTTATTGGAGCAAGGTGACCCACTAAGCGTTTCGTCGTGCAAAAACTTCCATTTGCGCTTTACCATAGCAACCATGTTGTTAATGGGAATTGTGATAAGCAATGGGTATAAAAATGATAACGTTTACAACGTGATTGCGCCAAAGATATTGCTGCCCCATTCCAGCTTTGCTGAACTGGTTTCGGAAAAGTTTATTACCCATGCCAGAGTAAAGATTGTACATATAAGTTTAGGTGAGTGGAAATTCAATTCCAGTGAATCGTACACAAAGTGGGCAAATAACATTGCAGTCTCGTGGCTTTCAGATGATTCAATTGTGAATTCTAATCCTTCCCTTGTCGCTGGATCTGAGGTCTATGTTTGGTCAGACCATATGCGGAATCTGGGAGTTAAAACTGCTGATGTCAGCGCTTTAGAAGAGCATTCCGCTTTTCATCCAAACAGTACAAATATTTTGAGGCAGGCGTTTCTAAACCGAACACAGGAATTGTCAACAATGAGTACACAAGCGTTTTCAATCCAGTATAACAAATTAGTGGAATATCTGTTTGAGGCACAAAGTAGTACTCTGTACGAACACCTCAAGTTGTGCGAAAAGTCGGCACTTTTACTCCCAAGACACCTGGCGAGCAAGTTTGCAATTAAACGTTTTCAGGATAACCCACACTCTTTGGTTAGTCTGGGAGAGGAAACTTACGCAAATATATCAATCGGTTTTCAAGTGTTCGGCCGACTTCAACCAACTATTATGAGGAGACTACAGGCCGTTTCGTTTTCAGGAATATGGGACTGGTGGTCGAAATACGTGAAAGAGAGAACCTCGTTCAAACCAGTTCTGAAGGACGCGACTCTAAAACGACCAAACATGCTGGGAAATGTTTCAACTGTATTTCTTGTTCTGCTCTGTGGTATTCTGCTTGGATTTGTGGTGTTTGCTATGGAATGTAGAATTAGAATTTATCATTCATTGGTTATGCTCTGCAAATGCATGTGCGCAGTATTTAACCGATTACGCCGAGCTATTAGCAGTAAGTACAAAGGCTGCCTTACAATATTATGCGGACACTCTATGAGATATCAATTGCAAGATCATAATGTTGGTCATACTCTAGTCGCAGAATGTTTGCAACGGCATATTTAAGGCCACGATTATTTAACACTCTGAGCAACTATGTGCAACTGTGACCCCCTTTTGACATCAATGTCGCAGAATCTTTGGCTTTTATCATTTATGCTAGATTTGTAGCATCTTATGAGAAACTATTACACGCCACGTTACAGGTTTCAGAAGCCTCTCTGAACCATATGGCTATGATCACCTTAAAACAGCCAAAAATCGACGACCAGTTCGAGCCAATTCATTTCATCTCGAAAACCGTTTAAGTTAGAGTGCGGCCATTTTGCACAATATTGGTCCTTGTTTCGATAAGTGTATAACTTTGGAAATATCAAATTTGATAGTGCCTGATTGGGTATTATGTAGGTTGGTAGGTTCTTTATGTCATTTGACACAATTGACGCAAATTTTGTATTTTCGAGTGTATCGGTTTAATCAAAACTTCCAATATTGACAGCGGTGCGCCACGGAATAGCCTCAACGGATTTCTACAACTGAGGTAGCGTTTGAAAACTTTGGAGTTGCTCTGAAATGGAAGTTTTTGATGGTACTTTTGGTTCCGAAAGTACCCACATTTTATTCTGCTGCAATTCAAAAACGCATGTGTCGCATGTGTACGTAACGGATGTGGTTGGATAGACCGGTCGCAGAGCATTCAAATATGCTATTCAACAATCTCCGCACCTAGGTATTGCAAAAGTAGTACCGGTTTGAATTTTTATAAATGATAAAAATTAAATTTGCAAGAAATTCTTTTCTTCATATCGTCCACAAAAAAACATCCAATTTACATTCGGGTTTTTGCATATTATAGAGAAAAATGTGTATTGTTCTTGGAACACGACCTCAGGTTAAACATGCTTCAATACTTCTGACATTAATGAAACAACATTTTGCTACCAGGCACTATCAAATTTGATATTTCCAAAGGTATACACTTATCCAAACAAGGACCAATATTGTGCAAAATGGCCGCACTCTAACTTAAACGGTTTTCGAGATGAAATGAATTGGCTCGAACTGGTCGTCGATTTTTGGCTGTTTTAAGGTGATCATCGCCATATGGTTCAGAGAGGTTTCTGAAACCTGTAATTTGTCGCGTAATAGTTTCTCATAAGATGCTACAAATCCAGCATAGAAGCCAAAGTTTCTGCGACATTCGAAAGGAAAGGGGGTCACAGTTGCAAATAGTTACTCTCTCCAGAAATGTGGTCAAGAACATGTGACAAACAGCTTCATCATATTTTGTAAATGCCTGTCCAACTTTAATTACTACGATTCTTTAGCTTCAGCAGGATTACCTTACAGATCAGCAATTTAAAGTTCACTACGGTCGTTTCGGATTTCTTCTCACTTCACACCCTACAATTGGATCAAAATGAACTTGAAGTTGAATGTAATGTGACTTTTCTTCTCATGAATATAAAATCGGTACTCTCAAACGAAAAATGTTGTGTTGTTAACAAATTGCGTTCAAATTTGAAGCACAGCAGCAAGTAAGTTGTTGTTGTTACTCTTTCATATCTGATATTTGCCCATTTGATATTGAGATGCAATTACAGAGGGTTATTACTTTAATTATGAATGGCTTTGAACTATAAAAAAGCTGACTTTGAACATGCAGACTACATGAATCATAAAGTGGGATAATTTGATTGGGGAATGTAAAACGTAGAGGGCGTTTGCAACTTTTCCGCCGAGATCCTATTTATTCTGAAAGACAGGTCTGAATGAAATGTTGCATGTATTCAGTTTTGGTTTACCATACGAAGACTTAGGGTAACATTATTAGCTGGTTTACGATCTGTGCTACTATTCCTGTTTTCGGCACGCTTCGTCAAAAATTTTTGGAAATTGAAAAATTTGTATCAGTTAACAAATAATACACTATTTCTAATAGAATGGCACCAATTTCAGACCAGTATTCCCCATTTTGGTTGAATTATTGCGTCAAAAATTATTAAAAACTGGTTGTGCGGTTTCGCCTGTAAATCACGCAATTTTAAAGATAGCGGCAAAATCTCTTCTGCATTACAAAGATAAATGAAATATCTTTGTAGGAAATTCAGGGCTTTTTATAATTCGTTGAAATAGACTGCAAAAATTATTTTCCAATTTGCATAAAAATGGCATTATTTTCGAGGGAGAAAAAAATGTTTTTTGGTTCATACTTGCAACTATTGGCGTTAAGATGCATAATATAACACGTTAACTTGGTTGCCGTTTTGTGTTCGGAAATTACTTGCGTTCCGTGAACTAAGATTTCCTGTTCAGTTCTTAAGGTTAACGTGTTATATTATTCATCTTAACGCCAATAGTTGCAAGTATGAACCAAAAAACATTTTTTTCTCCCTCGAAAATAATGCCATTTTTATGCAAATTGGAAAGTAATTTTTGCAGTCTATTTCAACGAATTTTAAAAAACCCTGAATTTCCTACAAAGATATTTCATTTATCTTTGTAATGCAGAAGAGATTTTGCCGCTATCTTTAAAATTGCGTGATTTACAGGCGAAACCGCACAACCAGTTTTTAATATTTTTTGACGCAATAATTCAACCAAAATGGGGAATACTGGTCTGAAATTGGTGCCATTCTATTAGAAATAGTGTATTATTTGTTAACTGATACAAATTTTTCAATTTCCAAAAATTTTTGACGAAGCGTGCCGAAAACAGGAATAGTAGCACATCTGTTCTCATTTTTGTTGGTGATGTTTGTATTACCTAATCCATCCTTTACACCCATCATGTATGGATCATCTTCTGCAAGCAAATTTATTCTTAATTACTCGATAATGATATAGGCTTTCTAAAATTAGGAAATTAAAAAATTATATTGGACATACGAATAAATGGTATATTAAAAATGTATCTTTATTGTAGAACAAGTCGGACTTGGCTTGTCTTAATTTCTTTTCAAAAGATATTAGAATTAAACTGACCCTCGTTCTATTATATCTTACGTTTTCATTTCCTTACATGGATTAACATATAGACATGAAAGGGTAGACTTGTTCAATCAAGAAAAATAACTCTAAATGGATACTGGCGCCAATAAATTTCCCAACTTTCAATTTCTAAAATTCTGCTCAGTCAGTCTCTGGCCTTCACACAGACAACACGGTCCTTCTCTGACTGACAGTACCATTCAATACCTTATTACCTAGTATAGTGCAATACAAGTTATTTTACATATAAGTTATCTCTTTAGAACGGTTTTAAGTGAACATGCCTAAAACCTTGAGAACACCAGAAAAGAATAACTCAAGAACAGAAAATTATCAACCAGAAATGGACACCTCCGAAAATTCCAGCCCTCCCTCCACAGTTTCACCCATAGGAACGGACTACATTCTGCAGCAACTCTCCAAACTCGATAAACTTGACAAAATCGACAAATTTGAAGGCCTCCTTAACACCGCCATAACAGACCAAAATGAGAAAATCTTATCTCTCCAGGAGCGTAACAGATTCCTTGAAGAGAAACAGATTGTGCAAGATCGTGTAATTGATGACATGTGGAAAACAATTTTTGAGAAGAACGTCATCCTTTACGGATTACCTGAAGAAGAGACGGAAACACCGCAATCACTTTACGAAATTATTTGTAAAATGATTTTTGAAACAACTAAGGAGAAAATTGAACCTGACATAGTTTACCGAATTGGCGAATTATCAACGGACAGAAAGCGACCAGTGCGAATTGTGTTCGAAAAGTATCGTGACCGGAACAAAGTGTTCGAGAGCAAAGAAAATGTGCAAAGTGACATGGAAATAAAAGCAGACCTGCCATATAACATGAGACGTGATCATGCAATCTTGATAAAAAAGCGAGAAGAGTTTGAAAAAGCTGGACAATCTAGTAAAATTAACTTCCGCAAACGCGAAATTTTAGCCGAAAATGGAGACGGATTTATCGTTCATCATGGTGGAATCCGCTCAATTTCTACTCAGTCATCATCGCAACCTGCGACAACAAATAGCACTACATTTAATACAAGAAATCAAGCACCAAAAAACGGACGAGGAAGAAAACGCAGTTTCCCAAACCCAGATTTCATCAATACCGGCAATCTGCGCAGCGCAAACCCAAAACAACCAAGAACGGGCAACGCGTCGACCATTCCAATTACGACGTCAACAGGACCAATTCTTCCTCCACAATCCGAGCATCTTCAAAACTACTGAAAATAGGGCATGTAAATATACTATCTGTAAGAAACAAATATTTACAACTACAAAACTTAATTAACTCTAATTGTTATGACATTTTTTGCGTGACGGAAACTTTGCTTAAACAAAAGCATGTGCTGCTTCCATTCAATAATTTTAATTTTATTCGTAATGACATTGGTCAAAAAGGGCATAGAGGGACCGGTATTTTCATAAATAACAATATTCCTTTTGAAAAAATCAATTTGAACCTGCCATATAACCATAACATCGAGTATCAGATTATCAAAATTAAACTCAATAACAAGAATATAATAATAGCTTGTATTTATCGCCATCCAGTTTACAGTAATGAGATTATAAATGCAGACAATGATTTTTTACTACACATGTTCAATGAACTTTGTTCAAAAAATAATCTACTATGTATCTTAGGTGATTTCAATCTAAAAAACGAGTATATCAATCAAGCTAACAATGTAGCATCAGCACTGGGTATTACTCAAATTGTAAATGTGCCTACCAGAAAAAACAACATGTTAGACCTCATTTTTACCAATAACCCCAAATTATGCAAATGTAAGGTATATGATGCCGCTCTAGCTGACCATTTAGTTATTGAATGCTCCATCAATGCTAACAAAAAGATCTCACGTTTTCTACATAGACAGTACCGCAGTTATGAAAAAATATCCTTTCCCATTTTCCTTAATACCGTTAACGAAACCTTTTCTCAAATTCCTTTAGACTCTGACAGTTTTATCTCGTCCATAAGTGGATGTTTTGATATGCATGCTCCTATCATTACTAAAAAGGTGAAATTAAATAAAAAACAAACGTTTGTATCACAACACACGAAAGCTCTATTGAAAGAGAACAAAAGCGCATATAAAAAACACATGCGTCAGCCGTCGCATCGCACCGCTGCTTATCTGCAAGTGCTCAAGAAGCGCATTAAGGCTGCTGTTCGTGCAGATACAAAAACACACCTACAATCAACGTGTGATGAAAAAGGCTTTTGGAAAGGATTCTTGAATACTTTCCAGAAAAATAGCCAAATATTACATTCGTCTAATCTTGATGCTAATGACATCAACGATTTCTACATTAATATTTCAAAAAACACCTCTACCGTTTCGTCGTTGCCACCACGCAATCCTATAATACCTACTCCTGAAACAAACCTTAACTTAACCCTCTTAACTGTGGTAGACATTAAAAAAGCGTGGAGTAAAATGAACAATCAGCTTTCAAAGTCTCTTGATCCTCTAGGGATATGCGCGTACATGGTCAATTTACTGTTGTTTTCTGATTATTTCTGCATTGCAATAGCCAACCTATTCAACTCATTCATTATCTCAGGTTCAATTCCCACCATATTAAAGATATCTAGGGTAGTACCGATTCCAAAAGTTGAAAATCCTAAAACTCCAAACGACACACGGCCAGTTGGGATACAACCGGTCATTTTAAAGCTATTTGAGAAATGTATACTCTCACAATTATCATTTTACGTGGAAAATAATCACATCCTTACCAAACAACAATTTGGGTTTAGACGAAATTTAAGTACGTTGCACGCACTGACAGCAATTTCTGACCACTTGTACACTGAAATTGACAAAAATAAATTCTGTATAATTATTTCTCTTGACTTTGAAAAGGCGTTCGATAAGATAGATAGGGCTATTTTAATAGAAAAAATGTCATGGTACGGTATTTGCTCTCCTGTTATCAAATCACTACTCATAGAACGTAAACAATTCGTTACATGTCAAAGTAGATACGCATATACTAATGTATCTGAAATTAAAACGACTGAGCTTGGGGTAATCCAAGGAAGCTGCATTTCCAGTATTCTATTCAGTCTAATGATTAATGACCTACCATTGTGTATTGAGAACTCATCTATATACATGTTCGCTGACGACTCAAACATTATTATAAATGGTGATATTGATAACATAAATAATGTAATAGGATTATTAGAGAGTGACTTAAATAGGATAAAATCTTGGTTAGATGACAATCGGATATCATTAAATGTAAAGAAAACAAAATATATGATTTGTGCCAAGCCGACCCACCTCAAAAAGCTCGATTCAATAGACATTCGATTTGGTAATGACAAGCTAACACGTGTTAATTCCTTGAAAATATTAGGAGTCACTTTTGATGAAGCGTTGACATGGGAAATTCATGTGGCCTATGTAACCCAAAAATGTTACAGTTCGCTTTCCCGTCTCTATCCACTCAAATATATATTATCTTTGGAAAATAAAATGACCCTTGTGAATGCATATGTGTTATCGCATATCAACTACGCGTCTATTGTTTGGTTAAGCAGACATAGCAGCAAAACGCACATAGCAATAAATAAGATCATTAAAAATATGGCACGTTTTGTGATGGGTATCAGAAAATACGACTCTGTAACTTATGATATTAACAACACGTTACAATGGTTATTGTGTAAATATTTGTACGAGTACAACATTCTTGTTTTTACCTATAAAATTCTTTTAAGCAACTCAAATGACTACTTCTACAATTATCTAGATTTAAATAGCTATGAAGGTCGAACAACAAGAAGCCAAACATATGTAACTCCGCTTAATCCTCACAGTTCCAACTGGGGACTGTCTTCATTTAAATACAATGGTTGTAAATTATGGCTGCAACTTCCCAACTATGTACAAAATAATATGGGATCCATTAATACCTTCAAAAAGTATTGCTATGCGCATATTCTGACAAAACAAATTGATGAAACAATGTACTACGACGAGGATAATACTGATGATATATTATCATGTATTGATTTTGTAATTAACTCAACGTTAAATAAGTCTCATTAATACACAATCAAATAATTGTTTAAGAAACCGAGTATCATAACAAAATAATCTTTTGTATATATATAGAAATGCTCATGTTTTTTCTTCAAAATATTTTCTTTAAAATATTATGTACTAGTGAAAGTCTATGGTGTAATATGCCACAGTTTGTGGGAACCATTATGACAATAAAGAATATATATATATATATTCTTAATTACTCGATAATGATATAGGCTTTCTAAAATTAGGAAATTAAAAAATTATATTGGACATACGAATAAATGGTATATTAAAAATGTATCTTTATTGTAGAACAAGTCGGACTTGGCTTGTCTTAATTTCTTTTCAAAAGATATTAGAATTAAACTGACCCTCGTTCTATTATATCTTACGTTTTCATTTCCTTACATGGATTAACATATAGACATGAAAGGGTAGACTTGTTCAATCAAGAAAAATAACTCTAAATGGATACTGGCGCCAATAAATTTCCCAACTTTCAATTTCTAAAATTCTGCTCACTCAACGATATCATCTAGGCAGTTTTAATTTTTTTGTGCGTTCGACTTTTCCATCTCAATATCCAGGTGGGTTGGACAGTCGTGCTACTATTCCTGTAATCAGCAGGCTTCGTCAAAAATTGTTGGAAATTAAACTCGTTGTGCGGTTTCGCCAGTAAATCACTCAATTTTAAAGATAATGGCAAAATCTCTTCTGCACTGCAAAGATGATGGAAATATCTTTGTAGAAAATTCAGGCTTTTATAAAATTCGTTGAAATAGTCGTCAAAACTTAATTTGAAATTTTCACAAAACTTGCTTAGTTTGCAAGTGAGAAAAAAATATTTTTTTGTCCATACTTGCAAATTTTGGCGTTACAGTTCACAATATAAGAAGTAAACTCGTTAATCGTTTCACCGTTACTAATTATTTGCATTCTTTGAATTAAGTATTATATTTACTACATGCAGTTTACTGCTTATATTGTGAACTGTAACGCCGAAATTTGCAAGTATGGACAAAAAAATATTTTTTTTCTCACTTGCAAACTAAGCAAGTTTTGTGAAAATTTCAAATTAAGTTTTGACGACTATTTCCACGAATTTTACAAAACCCTGAATTTACTACAAAGATATTTTCATTGTCTTTGCAGTGCAGAAGAGATTTTGCCGCTATCTTTAAAATTGCGTGATTTACAGGCGAAACCGCGGAACGAGTTTTCCTTGATTTTCGACACCATAATTCAACCAAAATGAGGGTTGTGACCCAGAACCTCTTACTATTGAATGAGAAATAGCGCATTCTTTGTTACCTAACACCAACTTCTCATTTTCCAAAATTTTTTGACGAAGCCTGCTGATTACAGGAATAGTAGTACGACTTCGTAACATAATTTCTTCATGCCGCAGAAAAAAGTGCTTAATATATCCCGTATTGTACAAGTTTTGGGCAAAGCTTTTATTCTAATGTTGTACCATATTAAAATTACTTTGCCGGCACGTGTACAATTTAATCTATTATTATCCAAAATTCTATACATTTTAAAACCTGAAGAAAAAAGGGAACGTCTAATTTATTCATGTACTTCAGTGGATCCAATAATGCTCACAGGCATTAAGACTGTTGTACAAAACCCGTCATACGCAATTATGTTATGATTATATTATAATTGTATCGCCAAAAATAAAATAGATTACATTCTTTTTACGTCAGCAGAAAAACCGAATAAAATTTTAAAGCAGGTAGTCTTAGTTTCAATTTGAAACTGAGACCATCTTAACCATAAGGAAAGGTAACAATCCCAGTGCCACTGACCAAACAATGGCACTGGAAATATTTGAGGAGCTTGCGTTCCGTCTTTACGACAAAGTGTTTTGGTACATGCCAGATTACCCTTTAAAGTGGGATTGGAGCAACTCCAAGTTTACTTGTAATAAACCTCTGTCGAAATGTACTCCGTTTTTCTTAGCCGTCATGTACACTACTGCTCTAGGCCTATTGAGCTTTGGCGTAGGCTTCTGGTTTGGCTATATCCATCCCAGAGCAACCTTTACGCGTATAAATCTTGCCATACTGATACTTTGTGGGATAGTTGGCATGAAACCATTGGTAATCAGCCTCATCATCATACCCAGGAGAATTGGCGTCATTACATCGGTGAACGAGGTGAACCAGATTGCTCACGAAATAGAACAAGGTGGGGAACATGAACTATTTTCCATCGTGTTGAAACTGGAGTGGCTGAGATTAAGATAATTATTGATTTGATCCTTATGCAAATTATTTCAGAATATACCCGGTATTCAAGAGGAGGATTGAACGGAGGTAGGGACAAGTTTGACACCAGCATATTGTTACCATTTGCGCTAGTACCTGTAATGACAGTCTGTCCTGCGGCTATTGCAACTGTAGCAATCTTGTGTGACGTCGACCCAGTCTACTTCATTTTTGAAGAGATTCTTCCCGACGCCAAATATCGCAGTTTGAGCACAATTTGGTTGCTCGTCATGGTCAGGTTTGTCATGGTCTTCTTGGCGATGCTGGAATTCTCGAGGACCAATGTTTTCATTGCTTGCGGCGCGTACATATCCTTGGACAGAGGATACCGTGCAATGAAAATGATTCTGGCTGCGGTAAAAAGGTTTCCCCGATTTCAGTACTACCATTCCAGCTGTGCCCTACTGACCAAAAGGGTAGAAGGTGTGATTCATAGTCTCGTCTACGCAGTCATGACAATGACATTCTGGTCCCTGGTGCTTTGTTGCTGGGTCTGCGTCAAGTGTTCGCCGGAAACCATCTCGCTACCTGTGTACATCACGTTCTGTACCATTTGGGTCGCCCTGGTGATTGGTCATGCTGTTGCATTGCCTCTGCTTTGTATTGCAATGGACATGGCCATTTGCGCGGTGAAGGTGCACATATTCAGGGCCAAATTTCGGTACGCCAAACAGAGAACTCGTTGGACTAGGTACTGCGTCATGGTCACCAGAGCGACCAAGCCGATCATGATCAAGTTGGGTCCCTTCTGGAATCTCGGGATGGAGTTCTTGGGGCAGTACATTTGGCTTCTTACGTTGCGAGCGTTTGATGCCATCCTTCTCATTGATTATAGGAGAATCTGATTGTTCAGTTGGATTATCCAATGAGATGCAAGATCAACCAAATCAGAGGTACAATTTAAGTTTGAAATACTTTAACCGGGAAGATCTAAACGGTATAGAAATAGAACGAAACTATAGAAATGGTAGGTCAGTAATGTACATACGTTTATTTGAAATACTTAAATACATTATACATAGTACATACATGGTCAGTTTATTGAAGATAACAGAACAAGTTACATATTTTCACTTTTATGCTCGGATATCATGTAATGCTATAGAATAGAGCACGTGTATATATACACTTTTTTTCAATTAGAAACTCTAATTAATATTTTAGTTATACAAGAGTTACCCATGGCACCATATCGATTCTTATTCTGTGAGCTGTCAATGTCATTATTGCTGTCAATTTTAATAGAACATTGTGTAAATATAAATGATTTATATGTTTACTTGGAATATACAGAGTCAACATTTGTATATTGTACAATAAATGAAAAATATGAAGAATGTAGTTGTTTCCCCTTTTCGTGCATCAAAATGTACACAAGTTTACGCAATTAACAACATGTGCCCAGAAACTTACATTTGCTCTGGCAGGAGCTCCACGGGAAGTATTAACAACATCACTTGTAGATGGAATAGTTTCAAAAGCGTCACTTCACATGAATTGAAAGAATGTTCAGAAATGTTGAAATTGCAAAAGATACGGAACTCCCCTTTCCTAATGAAATTGAACCGAGGAGAACGCCAAAGTATCGTGACGCTATCAACTGATCACTACACTACAGGAATCTACACGCTACAGATGAATGTTTGTCTAATTGCAAGAGGAGAATTTAAGCGGAAATGGGGATGAGGCTTTTAAGCATGACCGGCGTCCTTTTGAAACAATGGATTTCTTTTCTGTGATGCAGGGTCTTCTGTATCCCTATATCCTCCTCATAGTCTGTTATATACGGGAGAGGTACTTTTCAAGTAATAATTAATCTTCTGCTCAAGAAGATGAAAATGGTTTAATCTCTTGATTGAAAAGGTTGTGAAAATGCTGATGCGTATATAAACTATAAAATATAAAAAATCAATTTCGGGAGCTCAAAATAACTTGGTAATATATTGGTTAGGTAATACGTTTTAACCTGGATTTTTTGGAGGAAGTGATAAAGCTTCGAACTTTGTATATATACCGATATAAGCCAATGGGTGTAGAGATAATATTATTTTTATTTAAAAGTGGATTATCATTTATCTTATTCTAAATAAAAATTAGATACTTTTTGTGCTGTCTTTAATAGTCCAGCTTTAAAATGCATTTAAAAATCTATTAATAACCAAACTAAAAGCTAACCCACTTAACCTATTTGATAAAGGAATTCACCGGTAAACTATACTATTTTTGCACCCATTTGGTCAACAGTTTGCATTAGACGCAGTCCGACGCGAAAGCGACGTAATATGGCAATTAAATATTATTATTCAGTATACATAAACCGGGTACATAAAACTTGTTGGTTACCAATTAAAAGATATTCTTGATTCGTATAAAATTACTGCATCAAAGGTTTCAAGTGTTTGCTAATTACAGAGAATTGTTTCGTATTAAAATTAGGTGAGCTTCGTAACGGACACAGTAGTTCAGGCATGTATGATGTTCTGCTTTGTTTGACTAAATAAGTTCTTTTTGTTCATCTCGATGTTTAAAAGTTCATTAGCGTAGTTTCCTTTCAAAACATAACATATACGTATTTTATGTATTCACCTATGTATGTATGTATATATAAAATACATAATACGATTTTTAAGGCAAATAATAATCCTTTGCTCCGTCATACATTGAGCTAGTACGCAGGAGAAATTACGAACAAAACAAAGGAATTTAACCAGGTATTAAACGGCGAAGGAAAAACCGGACAAACAACTTATTTTTCGGATTTTCTTATTTCCGCATTAGAGTATACACTGTTATAAGTGAAATTGGGTTGCTACGTAAGAAGGTTTTTGCAAAAACCTTTGTATGTAATTTTAGCAGCTCGGCTTTCCCGTTTATTTATAACTGTCAGTTACAGGTTGCTATCTGAAGCATTCACACATAAAATTTACAAATTGAAAACGTCTTAAATAGTCTTAAACACTTGTGCAATTTCATAATAATCAAGTTCACTTGCTGAATTGTAATTTGTAGGTAGCTAAATAAATCGCGTATCTTATATCAGCCAACAATGTTTCTTACTACAGAAATTTTCAAATTACATAGACTTCTACAAAAGGTCGTTACATTCCCTTATCGGGTGCACAGCAAAACATTCTCCTGGACAACTCAGCTTACAGGAGAAGACGACAAAAATTATACAGGACATTTACAATATTCACAGGATGCTGCATGTCCATATTCGCCATTTGTCGTGTCATCTTGCTGTACTTCCACTGGAAATCCTACACCATTCACAACCTTCCGGAGGCAAAGGTATATGGGGCTACTGTGTGTATAACAACAATAGGTAATACGGCTACCTACGTTGTGGCTAGAAACAATAAACTGTGTCAATATATTGTAAACCAATGTGCTAAGTCATTTAAGGAGAGGGAAACCCGAACTGCGTCAAAAGTTTCGTTCCTCTTTATTCACGTTCTTGCTGGATTTGCTCTCTTCATTCCGTTCACAATACTAGTCGCGCCGTTTGAAATGCCATTTCTCCCATTGAAACTAATATTCGGTTCACATTTGGTGGTTAAGCTGTGAGAGGTTTTGATCTATGGCTCTACAGCAGCATACCTGACTGAACATGTTGCGTCACTTGTTGCTTGGTGTATCGTGATCGCAGAGGCGCTAACAATTTATTCCAGTCAATTTCATTCCAACGGCAATCCGGAAATCATAATTTCAATTTGAATCAAAGATTCATTCCAATGAGGCAGTTTGTAGGTTGCTACCGATGCTACGGACTGGGGCATTCGTCACGGCATACTTTGCATCGCTTGTGGATTTGATGTGCTTAGTGTGCGGAGAAAGACTAATTTCTTACTCCTGTCAACTGCACCTGCAACAACATCCACATGAAAATAATAATTTGTTTCGAATTGTTTCACCAGTCAGGTTTTTTCGTTGCTACAGACGTGACCAAATTGTTCGCATCCATCTCACAATCCTGTCCCAACTTCTTCAGTCATTTCTAACGCTGTCCGCATTTGTGAGCGTTCTCTTGGCATCCTGCATAGGTTACGGCACCTTCCAACTATATGATCAATTCGATATGCCAGTTTACTTGCTGATGCCTTCAGGAACAATAACGGTCACTGTGTTTGTCATGATTCTGACACACATGGGAAGTCAAATCAACGAGAATGGAAACGTATTTGGACAATTCTCGAAGGGATGTGTACGCGGTAATGCTACGGCGAGACGATGCTTGAAAGCATCCCCACCCATTGTTTTCGTACTAGGACCTTATGGATTAGGAACTGGAAAACTCGGATTGTCTATTTGTGACGATATTGCTAACAATATCACAGATTTACTTTTACTTTACTAAAGCTATCTATAGTAGCTTTGTATAGTGAGCATGTTTTTATTTCCTTAAATTTACTTTGAAAACATCAAATTCAAATATTAAATATTTCAGTTAATCCAACAAATCCAATTACAACTAGAATAAATATGCAGCACATTATATTCGGTGTTCAGTTTCAAATACCTTTCAAGAAAATTGATATCCGCTACATCAATAATTATTGTACCAAATATGATGGTATTTTTGTAAGTAAGCTTTAAAATCCCGTGCATACATATTTGTATTTTTGTTGTTGTTGAGCCCATATGAAATTGAACCCAGTTAGTACATTTAATGGACACTTCACGTAGTAAAGACTATTTATTGTGGACTGGCCATTAGTGTTTATTAGACAATGTTATTTGTTCATTTCATTTTGAACCTTAACCTCATTGTCTTTTTTTAGCTCCGACACGTGATGATTACTCAAAATGCTTTACAAAATGTTTGATATTGGCTTGCGTTGCTAAGGTTACAATTCTAGAATTATGACATTGGTGTGTTTTCAACAATTTCGTCGGCAGATGCTGAAACATACAATAAATCCATGGCAAGAAACATACACTACATGATTGCTGTAGATAATAAAAATCTTCATTTTATATTCATATGTAAAAAAAATTAAGATGCTTTTTCTTTAATACTTGCATAGTACACATATGTAATTCAACAAAAACTAACAAAAATAATACGCGTAATTAAATGTGTTTCAAAGACTGCTCATTGTATAAACTATTGTAGCTTTTTCAAGCCATATCGTACCCGAGGTGTTTAACCAGTTTCTTGTTTACATTCATTGTAGTTTATGCTGATAGTTGACCCTAAACTCACTTTTCGGCTACGACGCAGCATGCGAGATGGAAAATGTGTCAGTTTTGTGTAGATAAGATACATATTTCTTTTTCATTATGTGTATATCTTTGTGCACAAGAATTTGTAGCGAACCAATGGCACAATCATTGTGTATTGACATTAAAAGGTAAAGTTTGTTGAGCTGCGTTTGTATCTATATTACACGGCCGTGTATTAAAACTTTATCGATGTTATCTCTTTCCTTGTTGAATGGTCTTGTGAAAAAGTGTGCTCGAAGTAGATTAAACACGCCATTGTAGAAAGATTTTATCATTATCGTACGATTGTAATGGATAGAATGGGACTCAAGTATTAAACTCATTTTTAAACAAAACGCAAATGTAAATGTTGTGTGTTTTCAACGTTAACACGATGAAATGATATGCGAGCATTGGTGAATGTGTAATGTAGATAAGGAATGAACTGATAAATGATTCCGATTATTTTACTTGGTGAAAAACAGATTGAAAATGCCATGAATACTGTAGATATGCCTCACTGAATAATATCCGTATGCTGCTGCGTAGTTTCCCTTTTGTGTGTCACACACTTTCCACTGAACAACATCTCGTGAATTTACGTAATTACGGTTATATAAACCAGTTAATTAATTAACTTGTGCAGAATACTTTCCTTGTCTCCAGTTATCGCGGCAGTACCATAGTGTTTACATTCATTACATAAAATAATATTATTAGAGACAGATAATTACAACATAGTTACGGCCAGTGTGATACATAATCTATAACGTTTACTTGTGCATTATTCCCTAGTTTTAAAACCGCCGAGTGGCTTATTGGATGTTTTAGTTTCGTGATAATTTTAATAATTATGTTGGAACAGTTAAACTGTTTTTCTTTACAGTTTTTAGTGAAGTGAATTTTCTTAGAGCCATTATTGGTGTACTCAGCATACTTCGTCAAAAATTTTCTGCAAAGTGAATACTTGTACCATGTAACAAATAATAAGATATTTCTAATTCAACGGTACTAGTTTCCGAGTCGTATCCTCCTTTGGTTGGATTGATTGTGATGTCGAAATATATTGAAAATTTGTTACAAAGATAATTAAAATATTTCCGTACTACGTTCATGGTATTTTATAATTCCTTAAATTAGTCTTTAAAAATTCTCGTTAGCTTGAAATTTGCAAAATATGGCGGAGTTTAGTCTTGAGAAAAATGTGGGTAATATTTTTACTATTGGCGTCAAGATGATTACATTCAATGTAATATATTGAGATATTAATTTTTCACTTCCCAGTAAAGTTTTGACGGAGCGTTTTGAGTACGCGAATAGTAGCTCTTCTGTTATCTCATTTTATTCAGGAAAATCATTGCATTCAAAATACGTGAAGTTTTAACTCATATGAATTATTTCTGACAGTGCTGACAATCTATTATTCATTCTGATAATAGTTGTTTGTTTTACTCAGACAGTGAGTGGGAATAGTGAGATACGTGAATGTGATTGACATGCTCCTGATGAAAGCAACTTGGCATTATAACATGTAGTGAATATATATATACATTCCTTAATATAATAAACTCAGCAAGCTAACATGTAGCAAAGTGGCGTAGCAGGGACACCCTTAACATGCATCTTTCAAAATAGACCACTGAGTACCACTATAAGGAATCGTTTGTTAAAAACAGAATGCATATACTTCATTCCATTATCAAGTTAGAACATAAAAACCAATAATCAGGTATTGCCGTTAAACGGTAACCGTTACGATTAAAATGCCTTCGAATTTGCATAACGAACACTCAGGGGAGTCGAATGATATGCCACTTGCCCTAAGTGACTTTTAAAAATTTCGAAATCGTAACGGTTTCTAACGGTTACCGTTGGCCGTTATGGCTGCCAAGCTTCTCACATAATACACTTGTGGTGAGAAGCCGTTTATCAAAACCTGAAGTCCAAAATTCAAGACCATTTAAACAGGACCATTTGAAATCGTCGTAACCGTTAAACTGTAACCGTCACCTTCAAAATGACCGTAGATCTGTGTATTATGTTGTTAGACGAGTCGAATGATATGTCACTTGCCATATGTTGTCATTTAAACAAGTTGACCTTGTAACGGTTTCTAACCGTTGCCGTTGACCTTTGGAGCTGGTAAGCATGTCAGGTAAAGCCCATGTGATGACAAGTCGTTTGCCGAAATCAGAAGTCCAAAATTCCAAACCATTTAAGCAGGAGAGCCTAAAATGTAAAATTATTTAAAATCGCTGTAACCATTAAACGGTGACCTTTGACCTCAACATGACCTCAGATCTGTGCGTTATGTTCATATACGAGTCGAATGATATGCCACTTGCCATATGTTACCATTTAAAAAAAGTGACCTCGTAACGGTTTCTAACGGTTACCGTTGACCTACGTATTTCAAAAACACGCTGGACCCTTCTGAGGTGACCACCTATCGATTGCCGAAAACAGATTTCAAAAAAGTCAAACCGTTTTTGAGTTAGAGCGCGCACAGACAGACGGACAGACGGACAGACGGACGGACGGACAGACGGACGGACGGACATCTCGATCTTATAAAGTGGCTACGCCACTTAATAACAGAGATAACGTGAAACTCTATGAGAAACTCCGACCGACCATTACTAACTATTTATCTGACTTGATCATCAATCCTCGTCTGAACATTTGACCAATTGAAATTCATTGTCGTCATTCGTAAAGGCAGCAAAATGGAAGCGTGGCAGAAGGAACATATATTAGAAAATTTGGTGGAGCTAATGGAGAACACCATTTGTAACATTAAACTAGTGACGAGACTGATGTCCTCGAAAGCACTTTCGCCGTCCGATAAAGAACAAATTGTAAGTCTCAATAAACACATTTCTTCCGTCACCATTTATATTGGTTAATAATCTCAACATAAATGGAGCTATATTATTCGGGGTTCCAAAATTGCGTTGTGTATTTTTTATCATTAAAAAATCTTGTCATAAAAAAATTATGACAAGTGATGATTTTTTAATTGCAACGAAAATAATTGATAAAAATAGTAAAAATTTTATTCAGCCATGAAAAATCATCACTTTAATGCTAATTTTTCATCAAAACTTTCTTTGAAAAAAAATATTTTCTTTGGGTAAATGATTATTTTTTAAGACTCAATTAGTTTTAAATTTGATGGTTAACTCAATAGATATTTTAATTTAAGAATTTTGGCTATGTGAATACTTTTTATTGCAAAGTCTTAGTTTTTGAAACTTTTTTTGTACATTTTTTCGTGAATGTAATTCATAGTATTACATGTGGATTTTTTCAGTGTTATAGCGTATGCAGGTCTACAATTGAAAAACGTTGCATAGCCTGGAAAACAAATTAAGTTTTCAGACGAATAGTTAGGAAAAGAATTTTCAATGTCAGCAAGATAAAAAGTTTGTTTAGAGTTTATTTATGCAAGTTCAGGATTGAAATACTCAATGAATTAATTCACTTTTAAAGTGCCTCACATCCGCTAATTATCTATGATTTTCTACATTCTACTGGGAGAAATATGATCCATACTCTAAAACTTAGCTGCAAGTTTAACTATCATATAACATTAAGGGATGGAATTTAGTGTTACGCAATGTAATTTTCCATCAAGAATTTAGCTACACATGCTGCAATTGATAGACAGAGCAATCAAAATCACACTGTAACTACTGTCTCCTTCTGTTGGCTTAGACATTGATGAGTGTAAGTTAAGCCATTATGTTTTTTAATATATGATACATACATGATATTCGCTCCTCACGCCACACTATAATATAATTTAATTGATAGCACGAATACCATAAGTAACTTTTCATTTCATATATGTCTTCTCATAGAATACTTGTTCCCAAGAATAAATAGGTTTGCCATAAATAATCATACTTGTATATAATATAATTATTTCTGAAACACAACACTCATTTCTCATCCAAAGAAAATAATCAGTTAGCCAAAGAAATTAGTTATTTTTTTTCATAGAAATGTTTGATGATAAACTACCACCAAAGGCATGGTTTATTTTCGACAAAAAATACCTGCCATAAAAACATTATGACAAGCACAATTGCATTGTAGTTCAATGTGGCATATTTATTGCTTTCCTGGCTACATAAAGCTTAAAACGTTTACTTACTTGGTTTATAAGTCGTCTCGTTGTTGCATTAAAAATGCAGGAGCATGCATATACGAGTTCATAAAGAATAACTGATGAATTTAATCATAATTTTTTCCTGAAAAAAATCATCGCCTGTCGTATTTTTTAATTTTCTTGTTTCAGACGGAGTATTTCCAGGATTGGAAAGGTGACGTCAACTTATTTTGGCAAGTTTGTTCTGAGTTAATGAGACAATGGAAACAGTTGAAAAACACATATTCCCAAAATTTCAGCCCTGTAGTGTGTATATTTTCTAAAATATGTATATTTTTGTGTTATCGAAAATAACAAAAAGTTTGCAAGTTGTGAAGGTCACAGTTTTTGAGATAGCAATCAGAGATTTTGCATAGACATAGTTAACTAAAATAGAGAATATGCGATTTTCTTATTTTTCTCAAATTGTGTTGTGTAAAAAAGTTTTCATCAAAAGTTTGTTAATTTGCACATTATTTTGCAATTCAGTAGGTGTATCAGAATTAGGTTTTGTGGTCATGCATTGCATTTTTGGCGTCGGAGTGTGGAAGTTGCAAAATAATGTTAAAATTAACAAACTTTTGATGAAAACTTTTTTACACAACACAACTTGAGAAAAATAAGAAAATCGCATATTCTCTATTTTAGTTAACTATGTCTATGCAAAATCTCTGATTGCTCTCAAAAACTGTGACCTTCACAACTTGCAAACTTTTTGTTATTTTCGATAACACAAAAATGTGCATATTTTAGAAAATATGCACACTACAGGGCTGAAATTTTGGGAAAAAGTGTTTTTCAACTGTTTCTATTGTCTCATTAACTCAGAACACACTTGCAAAAATAAGTTGGCGTCACCTTTCCGATCCTGGAAATACTACGTCTTACGTTTATTCGTTTTACCTTTAAAATTCATAATTTAACTCCCATTTTTTATTTTTCGTCCCAAGATCTTTTAATGATAAAATGCTTTCACTATTTGACTTTTTGAGGGAACAAAAACCACCTGCCTATAAAATATTAATGTTAATATAATCATATTAGCTTGCAAAACAAGGAAACATGGAACGAAGCAACCTGCTCTATGAAATCATCCAAACAAGGACCTATGGCTACGGAGCACTCACCAGGGCACTGCATGAAGACAACCAAAGCGGCGCGGCCAAAATATTGCTCACCGGATATCTGAAGTATGGAACCGCCCATGACCTTGAAGCATGTGGAATAGCTCACGATTTCGATGCATTCCTTTCTGAAGAAATTCTGTTTCAAGGCTCAATAACCACGTTGAGGACTCTCATTCCACAATTTCAAGAAGATGACTTGAAAGAAATAATGAATAACTTTGCATGTCAGAAAGAATTCATTGAATTCTTTGTCATCGGCGATGCAAGATTTTCGCTGGCTTCTCAGACCATTCCGCCTCTTCCACCACTCTACATTCCTAGAGCCATTTCTAACAGGATCAAGATAAACCCGAGCACATTTAATCAAAAACATGAAGACGTGTTTGTATTTAAGAACATGCATCGCAGTCAATTGACCGATCTCGTTCGACCAAATTCTACAGCAGCATCAAGGCATCAGCTAAGGACTGTGACCAGTAACTTCATTCTACTGGATTGCGAGAAGGACTGGGAGGAAATCCGAAACATTTCCAAATCGCCTGCACATCTCATCAACTATGAAAAACAAAATGTCATGAATAATGGCGACGTGTCCGAAGAAGAGGCATTCATTCTAGAAGACTCAACTGGTGGCTCCAAATCTCTTTGGCAGTACAGAGACAAGCAATCACAACATGAGAAAATTTACGTGACTGAAGACGAGTTCCTTCTGAAAGCTGAGGAAACTGGTTTGGGATCACGATATTGCATTTGCGACACACCAGGAGGAATGGGAAAGTCTTGGCTTCTCGCCAGCTTTGCAAGAAAGACTCAACATCGCCATCCTAACAGGATCATTATTTTCGTTCCCGTTGTCAAATTTGTTGAGAATTACAAACAAAAGACACAATTTCATCATGACAGTTCTGTAATTCTGGATCACGTACTCGCTCATTGCACGTCCACCAGAATGGCAATGGAAATCCTGAAAACTGCCATCACAAAGCAGTGTTCCCACCTTGAATGCTTCCTTGATGGACTTGATGAGGTCCCGACTGAAGACCTGGAGATAACACAAAAGATGATAAAATCTGTGACTACGGCCGGACCGAACGTGACTGTTTATGTCACAGCAAGACCACATCTGCGTAAGGAGCTAGAAGACGCTACTGGAGCTGTTGCGTATGATATACTCCCATTCTCTGAAGAAAATCAGGTGGAATATCTGACTGAATTCTGGAAAAAGCATTTGCCAAATTCTTGTGAGTTAAAACTGAAACAATTTGCTACCAAATGTACACAAAACTTAAAGACTTCACTGAGCAAGGACGAAAGGGATATCATGGGAATTCCTCTTCAATGCCACCTTCTCGCAGAGATTTGTAAGCAAGATGCACGCCTCTATTCTGACCCTGGTAGAACGGACGAAATTCCGATACTTGAATTCACGTCAGTATATGAAATGTACGCAAAGTACATTAAAATGCGGTTCGGTGCAAATGAAGGGGTCGACAAGACAGCTGATGACATTCTTGATAACCGGAAGATGAAAAGTGTACATGTCTTCAAGGCATTGCAACTTTTATTTCCTGACATTGCACAGGAATATGCTGATTTTGCGCATATTCTCAACCTCGAGCCGGTTGCAGAAATATTTGCGTTTGGGATTCTCGAGGAACGCCAGAGCGGCGGAAACAACAGTACCGAGTTCTTGCACCGCACGCTAGCAGAGTTCCTTGTAGCAGAATACTTTGGAGATGTCCTGGTGAATCTTGAAAACAAACCGGAGAACGAGGAATACTACAGAAAGATCATAACTGCTTTCTCCACTGAGGTCCTTATGTGTAGCTTAACTTTCTACGAAGATCCTGGTGACGAATTCACTGGTTATTACTACCAATTTAGTAACCCTGTAATTGTCCACTTTCTCAATGAACATCTTAAACATCACGGCCACCATACCATTCCAAGATTTCTAGCAGAGGCTTTCTCCGCAGCATTGGAACCTTTCCGATTTTACCAGATTTTACAATCCCTACTTTTCCACAATTGCCTTCACATATTCCAATTAATTAAATCATTGCTCTTGGCTGCTGATGAGGCAACTATAACACGCTTAAAATCCTTCCTACTCCCAACTGAACTTCCGCTGCAGGCGTCAGACTTGAGAATTCAGCCTACATATTTGTTGCTGATCACAGCCGCAGCTGTATCCAGCTTGTCATTAACTCAGGAGTGCTTCCGGTTATTCCGAGACTCCTTTGCGTATGACCTGGATACCATATGTAGCCAGATTCCTCCCGACATTGCAACTCCTCTTCGTATGGCACTTATCCGGGCCGACTACGAGTTGGTGGAATATCTCGTAGACAAACATTCACTGGAGCGGCGTTCCCTTCTCCATTACTGTACAAACAAAAGCTACTTTGAAACCATGGAGAAAGTTTCATTGCGGATTCAAATTTGTGAATTGTTGTTGAACAGAAACAGGGAATTGCTATATGAAAAGGTTTCCAGTTTTTGTAGATACCAATCCACCGGGCCACTTGCAGGAGACCACATTCACTTGAGTCTTATGAAATATCTTATCGAACAAGGGGCGGATCTTCGGGCAATTAAACGCCTGAATTCTGAAAAAACAAATATGAATATTGTTCAACTTTCAGAAATATATATGGATTCGGAAGACGTGATTGAATTTTGTCGTTTCCTCATCCAAGATTACGAAGCCACTTATCTGTTTCAAGCAAATCCTCCACACTGGGAAAACCCGCTGAACTATATTCTGCGGTGGAAGCCAATTTGTGAAGTGATGCCTATCGCACAAATGCTGAAGAAATTTGCTGTACCATATGACAAGGAGATAGATGAAAGAATAAATGAAGACTTGATATTCTCGGCAGCTAACTCTGTGAATACTGTTAAAATATTGGCAGCTGTACTTAACTCTGGAGCAGACTACAAATATGCAACAAAACAAGGTGATGGCATTCTTCACTTGCTTGCAGAAAAGGGAGTTATTAAATGCTTCAAGTACTTTATGTCCCTCGGTCTGTCAGTCAATGAATCAGATCACATTGGACATACACCATTGTTTCACGCAATGGAAAAGGCCCAATTGGGTATGATACAGTTCCTTGTGGATAATGGAGCGGACGTATATGCTTCCGATAAAACTGGTGACACGATATTGCACCAGGCGGCAGCGAAAATTGAATCTGGTAATACATTTCACGAAATTGTCTCATTCTTGATCAAATATGCCAACTGCGCAAATTTGCTTCAATCAGTAAACAAGAGAGAGGCGACCCCACTTCATACTCGATTAAGGCACACGCGGGAAGTAAACATCGACACGGTATCGCTTGTTTTAAGTTATTCTGAATCTCTTATTAACATGTTGGATAAATATGGAAACAGTCTCTTACTGTTGGCTGCTTCAGGAAGATACGATATTCGCATTTTTAAGGAGCTCCATGAAAGAGGATCCAACATTTGTCTCAAAAACAAAAGTGGTGAAGGTGTCCCTCAACTGGCAGCAGAAACGGGAAACTTAGAGTTGCTTCAGTACTATGTGCAATGCGGGCACCCTATTGACTGGGATGCCGCGGGAGAAGAATTACTTCATTTGCTTCTGTTACAAAGTAATCTTCGGTTTCTCTCCGATAGTCACTTGTCAGTAATAAAATACCTTGTGCGCAAAGGAGCTAATGTCAACTGCACTGAAATGGGTAATAATATTGCTCACTTGGCAGCATCCAAATTGTTGCCAAATGACTTTCAAGATCTGGTACGCTTTCTCCTGGAAAAAGAAGGTAATACTCATATTTTACAACAGAGAGACGGAGAAGGAAGAACACCTTTACAGTTGTTTTTAGGGAAGTCAACAATCCGAAGTGTCTCAACTGACACTGTCGAGTTGCTTCTGGATATTCAATGGGCTGACGTAAATTCCAAAGATGATGACAGGTGTAATCTGTTCCTCACTGCGGTTGCAGGCAAACAGAGTGTGCCTGTACTTCAGGCCTTGGTGAGACGTGGTGTTGATTTTCGCGCATGCAACAAAGATGGCAAAAATGCGCTTCACTTAGCTGTAACGGTAGAACGTTTATTGTCTTTAGAGAAACTGCGTACAATAACTTATTTGTGTTCCCTTGACATTAACGTGAATCAAAAGGATAATAATGGTGACACTCCAGCTGCAGTGGCCAGGAGGAATTTGAAGGTCTGGGAACGTCGCCTTTCCTTTGGACCTGGTTGTGCTCATATTCGTAGGGAAATATTGTATTTATTGGAATGGAAAAACTCTGGAAGAGTGAATGTGGATGGAATGAAGATCTAAAAGTGTGGTAGCAAATAACTTACGTACCACGAGCGACGAGTTATATAAAGATAGTAATATGTAAATAAATAGATACGTAATCAAACATGAATTTGTTTGTCCTTTCATGTAAAATAAACGGCAGCACAGTCCTTACATACAATTATTTTTATCATGATTAAAAACATAGTTAAACTGTCTTTTAGCAGTATTGTCAAAAATAACTTAACCCAAATTCTTTGTCGTTGATTTTTTAAATCATTAGAGAAGGAATTTACGAATAAAATTATGATTATGCTTCTCTAATGGTTTGATTCACCAACGAGTTTGTAAGGTGTAGTAAATTCCTTCCGTGTGCACACTATTTTTATTCTTATCACTTGTTAAGATATTCGTCTTGTTCCATAGTGTCCATATCGTAAAATGTATTGTCAGACATTACACTATATTTCTAGCGAGAGTTATCAGGTGACGAAATAAAAATGTATACATATTTGACGGATATGAAATCAAAAATTTTGTTTAGCAACTTAGTTACGTAATACCGTCGTATGTAAATATTTACATGGTTATAATAAATAATATAATAAAGGTTATATGTCTTATGCCAAGCCAAATTTACTCGTTTCTGGGTTTACGTAATTGTAACCAGGGAACTGTTTTTATGCGAAGTTTGTAACTGGCCAGAAAAATGAAGCACGGCGTTATGCACTCTGCACACAAAGGTTACTTCGATGCATCTCATGCACCCTTATCACATACATTTACTAATCTCGTTGGATAATCATATCCTGTAATATGTAAATACTAGTTGGCGGGGCCCGTCCAAGACGGGCTCTAGCCTCCGTCAAAAATTCATATGCAGATGCCTGTTTTCTTTACTATTATTAAAATATTATTTTAATAATAGGAAAAAAACAGGCATCTGCTAATTCCGAAGAATTGCCCAGGGCAAGCGACGACGGGCAAAGCATTATTAGTGCGACTATCTGTCTTATCCACTAATGGTGTCACTACTGAGGTAGATATGCTCCTCTCCAACCATTAAGTCAAGAATTCATCATTAATCTTAGGCCATAATATCGCCCGCTTTGACATATCATTAATGTTGTCAATTGCAATGCGACTCCCAAATGTTTCAGTAACAATACATCCATCCATTACAATGCTTACAATCTTCGTTTAGAACGTAATTGCGTAAGGGTTACAGAAGGCGGTTCCCGATCAAAGAATCGGATTTCATATTTTACATCAGGATGTCAATTTACATATTATACATAATGATTTACAGCGCAATTTTTTCGAGTGCGTGTTACCATAACACTTTGTCGACTGTTGAAAAGCCTTGGTTTTCAATTTGAATATCATGTTTGAAATCAGGAGGCCCGCTTACATTTGTATACTGATTTTCATCGAAATGTGAACAATTGTAGGGTTATCAACACGTTATCGACCGTTGAAAAACATTGAATATTCATTTCGATATCATATTTGCAATCAGGAGACCTGTTTACATTTGTATGCCGATTTTCATCGAAATGTGAACAATTGTAGGGTTATCTACACGTTATCGACCGATGATAAGCATCGATTTTTATATTGGGCATCATATTTGAAATCAGGAGGCCCGTTTACATTTGTATGCTGATTTTCAACGAAATGTGAACAAATGTAGGGTTATCAACACGTTATCGGCCGTTGATAAGCATTGAATAATGATTTCGATATCATATTCGAAATCAGGAGGCCCGCTTACATTTGTATGCTGATTTTCATCGAAATGTGAACAATTGTAGGGTTATCAACACGTTATCGACCGTTGATATGCATTGAATATTAATTTCGATATTATATTTGAAATCAGGAGGACTGTTTACATTTACAAACTATTTTTCATCGAAATAGGTAAATACATTTTTTAAGTTGTGACGACGTATATATCTTATTTGGCTTGGTTGTGATTTTTGTGATAGTACACATGATTCATGTGTATTGTACTCATCTCATAAGTATGTGTACTGGTATATAAACAAAACAGTCACACACCGAAAATCTTACTGAGTTCATTTATATATATGATGCTCATACTCATGGACCATTTATCAGAAAACCGTTTAATTTATTTTGAGCTTGATTTAATAAAATATACACTTTGATACTGTTTGCCATCGCCAAAGATGTGTAGGAATATATTTTGATCGTGACAATTTTAGCCATAAAAATGCCATTTGTTTTGTCTGAAAGAATTACCATGATTTTAATGACGTAACAACTTCTTGCGATAAATTATGTAGAATTTATTAGAGAGCCACTTTTATTTGCACCAATGGCCGTAGCCAAAGACGCGAAAAATATGTGGCGATACCAAAATGGTCAAAATATAAGCAACATAAATTGATATCACATGTAAATATATACTTTTAAATACTTATCCAACGATTACATATAATTCGGCCACGATTATCTGGTTATAAGCATATACCGAAATTTTGCCGTGCCCGCATAATCGGCTTTGCGGTGTAACGACCGTAACAGCTTTCTTTTCTTGCCCATAAAGACATAGTCAATAACGTACAGGGAGATATTGGATATCCACTTTCGAAAAGAAACTTTACGGTTAACAAGGATTTTCATTACTGGTGCAGCAATTTAATTTTACAGCTCAAGGTAATCCCCTAAAACCTATAGCAGGATAAAAGTGTTTTAAAACACCATTACGCATTCTTCTTTCTTCAAAATTTGTTCCCATCATATAACGAAAATAAATCGGATGTATAGATTTGATGAGACTTTTCGGATTATTGAATATTAATTACTTGCTATTTTGACAACTTGATATCATTCTAAAAGGTTGATGCACATATATTCTTGGAGAGTAAAAGTAAAGGTGACTTCCGTTCTACCAACTTTTTTGTTTCCGTATTTACGTAATTTAACTGTTTTATGTGAAGTTCATATATTGACGAAACAAACACCGTAATTACCTCTGCACGAAGGTTAATTTAATGCATCACATCCACCATTTATGTCGTAATTGTTTTCAATTAGAAATTCGTGCAACATTCGGGCAAAAATCAAAAATTAAATACAACCAACTTCAACATCTACAATAACAAAAAATGAGCTCAACAGGTATATACTCTAGGAATAGCTTTGAAATATGCCATTGCTTTGCTGCCCTTTGAGAACTAATTTTTTTTCAGATAATATGAATCAGATTCATCACTCCACTCCGTAGTTTTTCAATAACGTAAGTACAAAAAAGCTGCAGCACGGCGTGAAGTAGCATACGTGTTTGATGGAACTGTGATACTTTTACAAATTAAACAATTCTTAATGATTTCCGTGGCAAAAAATTGCATGCTGAATGTATTAAACTTTGTCTACGATACGTTGACGACTCAACAAAAGTTGCAATTATAGTAGCAATTGGCAATTGGACCACAGCTGTTCGGTATCAGGAGCCTCTGCCAATCCATATAGCGTTCAATGGTTAATAGTTCGTAACCAAAACAGCCGGTTTTTACCGCCGGTTCAATACTTTCGGTAAATATTAATGGATCCTATTAATTATGCACATGTGGCTAGTTAAATGGAAAAGCTATCCACTTCGAAATTCCCTTTCTGACATTTATACCATAATCAAATAACATGGATATTTAATATTTTAATATCTGCTTAGAATAATTATTCTGCACTTGCAGACTAACGAAATGTTACAGCACGATGTGTGGAAGCTTTAAACAATTATCCTAAAATTGATTTAATTTGATCACTTAACCGGAGGAAGGAGCTGTTCAAGTACGATGCCGTTTCCTTGCGTTGCTTCAGCTTTGTTGTGTGTTAAGTTTTTAGGTAGTTCTTGACTTTAGCTGGGTGAAGATTGATGAAGTACAACATTGTCAGTTAGTTGGATCGATTAACTGCCCTTGCAAGTTGATGTCTTTCACTTTGTACCTAAAAGAGTAACCTGTTCCAACAGAGCCGTGGCCCTTCAAAATACTCCAAACTTCTGAATAATTTTCTTTCAACCAGTCAGTCCTTCAACAACGAAACCTGTGTTAACTGTAGTACATTCTTGTTTACTAAATTGATGTGTGCGGCACTTTATTAAGCATTTGACAAATTACCCACCAGGCTATTATTCATATCCATTGATACAACCATTGACTATTTCATGCATCCGTCTTAATAATTCAACCTACAAATTATGTATTTTAATCTGAGAAAATATTTGACTCATAGATTCATGCTTTACATGAATAAACCAACGTAATAAATTTAAATAACCTTCCTACGGCTACGGATCTTTAAATCGACAAATATTAATCGCAACAACTTTACCAATGGCTTTGCTTTTTCGAAGAGAAAAAGTAATCCGGAAATGGCAGTAAATATTCCGCAGATATAAAATGGAACTCTCATATTTCCATTCATACTCGAGGGGCGAGTTAGCTTATCACCCTGATCACCATCTCGCCTCATTCTTGCGGCAACATTTTGAACGTGACTCATTCCACCCATGTATCCGCCCTGCATTTGAATGATTACATTCAAAAAACTTGCGTCCCACCAGTTCCAAATCCCTCCAGAGAATAACCCCTTGATTCTCTGGAGTACATTTGGATTCACCCATTTAAGAAACTTAATACCAGTACGAATTTCGAGTCCCAAGTCTCCAATAAACGCATTTAATCGCTTTAGCTTCAAATAAAGCGCATTTGCTTCAAAATCGGGTAGTGCCAGTGCTGTCCTGTTACAACTTTTCATGATATCGTATTCTATATCAGTTCCGGCGAACATTCCCTCAAACCAGTTCTTATGCAACCTTGTATGATTCACAATATATTGAACGGATATTGGCCATGTGGATATCGGATTATCAAATGATAGACCCTTGTGCAGGTTCGTTAGAGCTTGTGCAAAAATGTGTAACTCGCTAACGAAAATGTTGCTGATGAAATGGTCAGAGTGATTCCCATTGGGTCTAAGTGCCCTGGCCATATACTATAAATACTAAAGTTACTATCAACTAGAATTTTCATCGTGTCATATCTCACAGGCGGGAGCGGTAAAGTTAGACGACTAACATTCTTATTCTTAAATGCGCTGCTCATGATAAAACCTACAATTAAGAACCCTGCGATTATCATATGCAAATGTTTCTGTTTTGAGAATCTTTTGGCTATTGGGGTTCCTTGTTCTAACAAGCAATTAAAGCACCATAAACTGACTGAAAGCATATCGTTCACGGAGTTGATAACGAAAAACTTTGATTGGACATATGACACTAAGGTTGTTGTAAACAGAGAAACTGTTGCTGCGACAAATATTAGACAACACCAAATTTCGGTATCAAAAATTTGTACGAAATATTTCAACGCATTCCAAGTGCCCTCAACATCCTTCGGGCCGCAGCTTACAAACTAGAGTCGAACCGGATGGAACTTGAAATGCGCAAAATCTAACTTTCCGTCCGTTGCAACCAAAATAATCGGATGTACCCACTGTCGTCGGGTTTCACATGGTCGCTTTAGAACGGTGCCCAATTTTAAGCCACCTACGCTTGAAGAGTCTCCGGTTAGGTTCGTTATCGCGGCTCGTATCAGTTTTGTGTCAATCCGCCATCGCAAGTCTTCCAGGAAATGAACGTCATTTTCCCCTACCATATCATTCCTTAGTTCATGGGTTAGTTAGTTGGCTACATGTCAGCACCCCATCCTGGGTCATTACGCTGACAGGCATATTTTCACTATAATATGAAATTTTTATAAAGTAGATGTTTTAACACTTCACATTACTGATATAATTGTTAATTCTATTCACATTCACTTATACAGATCTCTAATAGTAGTAATAACATCATCAATACACGATAGGTCACAGCCACACTCATTATTTATTGCACGCCAACTAATAATGTTTTCTTTTGCACAGCGCTTAAAACTGTTGATATTTTTCTGCTCTCTTGTTGAATCTGGTAGCTTGAACCACTGCTGTGTGCATCTATACTGTATATAGCTTGTGCACAAATCTTTGTCTACACTGAACACTGTGCCACTTCTTGTTGATCTTTCAGTTACTGCTGTTGCATTCACAACATTGCACAAGGATTTCGGGTTCATGTTTTGTTTAGAGAGGTATGCTAAAATCATAAGTTGTAGCTGTTGCATTTCTTTTAAGCTCAACCAGGGATCTGCATTATTTGTCAACACATCAGGGCCGTGCACTTGTAATAGTATATAATGAATTCTCACGAATAGTTCATATTCCGATTCAGCCTCAAATGTGGAATTCTCCGATTTCGATATTTCTGTCCTTATTTCGGAAACTACGAACTTGTCCCAGAAGATTTTCCCAATATTGCGTCTATTTACTGCTTCGATTTGTTGATTGAGCTGCATGCCGTTTGTGATTTGTGGTAATTGTACAGGAGATATGGTTTAACAATGGTCACAGTGACGACATAGCCAGTACATATCTTCCGCAATCGGCATAACGAATAATTCTCGATTCGTGAATAGAAAATCAAAACCCCATGAGTAGAAGTGGTATCGCGTCACCTGCATTGCGTTTGCCCATGCCATGATATCCCGAAACCCAAACTCTGTATTGGAAACGAGGATCTCGTAATGGTAGCGGCTGACTACAATCGGTCGCATTATTTCACCAAAGTTGTGATGAATGACTGTAGCCTGTCTTAAGCTTGTCTTGTTTTCGACATGATACCAGAATCTTAGAAAAGAGGCTGGGATCATGAGAAATTTCATCTTGTATTCTTCATCCCATTCGTAATAGGTCGGATGAGTTGATTCTGGTATAGGATGAAGGTATATTGCTGCCTGACATTTCCATGACAGTATTCTCGCGGACAGTTCGAAATCCGGTACATCATGGCATTGGTAGAACGGATTGTAGTTCCGACAGGTTACAATGCTTTCGTTTTTCTTTGGGAGTTTATTGACAGGATACGTGCGGGTTTGACTAAGTGTAGTACCTTGCCCTTTTTTCACATTCCACTTGCCTCGCATTGACATGAAGAAGATCTTGACTACTTCGTACCGTGAAATTACAAAGGGAATAGTGGGTGCCTTGAGATCCTGTCCTTTGAAGTTGATGAGATGAACCAAGCATTCAGAGAACAACTTCTCGTGTTGATGCAAGTTAACGTTCTCGGCTTTTTTGTCGGGATACATTTTAGAGGCGCTGTATATCCGGGTTATTTCAACGTTTTTCTCTGGTACCATAAATGAAATGGCAGAAGAAACCATCCAGAGAGTGACCAGAAATTTGACGAATTCCATGATTGGGAATTTACTGTGTTATGAACAATTTGTTTTAAAATAACAGAAATGATGCAGTACGCTCTGAGAGCTTTCCATGACTGAGACGCTGGATGAGCAAAATTCGAATTTAGATGCTCATGAATGGCAGGCCACACGAGCAAACCACCGAATTGAATCACACGCGTCTGAGACTGACCATCTACTCATCTCCATGCGATTATGTGCGCCAATGCATCGGAATGCATAGCGTAAAGTGTCTGATATGAGGATGTCCCTCAGACTTGAATGTCACATTTAATCAAATGTTTCTGACTAGAAAATTCCACCAAACATTATTGCAAGTTTGTCCAAATTTGTGGTGGCGTGCTGCGTCGACCAGGAAACCACACATGATGACTAGTACATACGTTATCATTAAATCACCGACTAATTTGAGGCCGACGGAGGAAATTACATGTTACTTGTAATTTCCTTAAAACCGTCCCAAGGTAAAAAAACCACACGAACTAGGCTTTCAACCCAATTAAAGGTGGCCTCATCTAAATAAGTTATATATACATACATAATAACGAGTGATGCAACGAAATAGTGGTTTGTTACAAATGTATGTAGACAACCACGTCATTAAGTTGGGAATTGTCACGCCATCATATATAATTGTCCCGGAAGACCCGCTGTTTGGCTTAGCATCAAGATAGAGACTAAAGAAGATTCATGAAAGATAACGAAACGGGGTAGTGACGAGGATTTTGTAATTATGTGTGTATTGCCTTTTGTGTTCATATGCACACGTTGTATTTGCCAAATTCGACCTTTCGCGTAACTGTCACTTTTGGATATACAATCGTGCTATCTTCAAAGTAATATTGGCAATTACACAAGAGTATCACTTTCAGTATCCTAAACGGAAAATAATAATGTCGAGGAATTACGTTGCAAAAGTAATAGGTAGCTGATAGCTTCCGAATATTGAGAAATATGTACTTATCATTTACGTAAGCAATAGGTTTACATATGATTTCCAGATTATGCACACCAGAATTCGAGAGACGTTTTTTAAGAAAGCGTGGAATTCCATAAGTTTTGACAAGGAAAATTGTGATGACTTTTTACTTGTTCAACCGGAAGATTACCTTCAGAACTCATAGCCTTTAACGCCCTCCAAATAAACAAAACTTCGTGTCGACACTAACACGCCGAAAAAATATAGTGCGTTGTTTCTCAAATCACCACAACAGCTTCTATGATTAAAAAGCCAGTTGTTTGTGATATGGTCTCAAATTGATTTGAAGAAAGGTAAACATAATCATTGTGCCATCAACATCCCGGCAACTTCTGAATAGTTATATATATTTGGTACATTAATGTGTACCTACTATAGATAAATAGTTCCTGGTAATTAATAACGTTTTTGCCCAAACCAATTGAATAAAGAACGTTATGCTTACATTATCACATTTTATATATCCACCTATGTATGAGCATACAGTGTATTAGCGTGACGCTATTACTGAAGCTTTGTAAAGACGGTAAGAATGTTAGGAACGATATCAAGTTGATACATAATAACAGATGTGTTACAAAGAGTCATAACTTAAAGGTGCCGATAGTTATTGTAGATGCGTTGTGGGTAAATAACAGGATTTATTCAACACGCAGACTAACAAAAGTTGTTTCACGGTTTGTGATACTTTATGATATAACATGGCATTGAACGAAACGGACACATGTAACAGTGTGAAAGAGCACATATGTTCTAAACTGTTTACTGCCGCGTGCTCCATAAAACATACGTGTGTTTCAACAAAACGAGCAAGTATTGATTCGATTTGTAACACTCAAGTATAAAGTGTCAATGAAATACTGGCTCGGAATAGCCAATTCGCATATATGAAGTACTCTCTTTGTGAGAAATTTAAAGCGGATATACTTTGGATGATCACATAAACGGCACGATTGACGAAAAAAGGAGTTTACTTTTAACTGAATGGTAATAAAAAGCCGACAAATCTTTGGCGAGTTTTATCATCACTTTATTAATATCTACACATACATTTCATAATTATTTCGATTCGGTTGCACATGTTGTTTACATTGCAGATTTCAGCAAGTGATGAAGCTTTGCCAATTTTCAAAAACGGATTTTGAGTAAACATACTGATTATATCCTCCAAAATTTGTTAAAAAAGGATCGTTTCCAATTTTCACGGAAAATCTTGGAGGCAGATTTTATTAAAGATTAGTGTGGTGCGACACTAGAAAACCATTACACAACTCGCAATTGATCTCGCAACTCGCAATTGATCTCGCAACTCGCAATTGATCTCGCAACTCAACTCGTTTGTCTATAATTGTTAATTATAAAGTGGGTTAATATTGTTCTGTTTTAAGTGTGTCTTTAAAAAAATCAAAAAATATATGTAAAATGTGGTATGTGCTTGCACAAGTTTCCTTACAGATGGAGCAGTTCCACTTCCTAGCCTATCTTATTCTAAAATCAATACTGGCACGCGTCGGCATAAGAAGCAATTAATTGAAAATTGGATTGTCAGTCCGTCCTAATTAAAACAGTGTCCGGGCTATATTACATGCATAGTCTTTCTATACCGCACCGTACTACATTGTCGACATGCAACACTTCATGATGCCAATTTAGTACTTTATCGATTGATTGAAAACCCTTGGACTTTCTATCCCCTACCATGTATTAGTGTAAATATTCTTGTAGTTTCAAACGACTACCAGCGTTATGGTAAGATATACTGCGACTGAATTTACTTTCAGATGACGTGTGATTTGGCACTGGTTTCATTTGCCTATCGCTCCTTCGCTAATCCTTTAGATTTTCGCAAGTCTATCTTTTATTCCAAAAAATACGCCATCTTAAGCATACTTAAACTAGAAACCTCTTTTAATTTCAGCTCTCATTTTCTCAATCACTTGAAATAGAAAAGTTCATTTTGAAAAAATTGAAAATGGAAGCATTTCGTAAATTTTGTGAAAACTCCTTGTTTATCCTTACTGTTGTTTTTAGTTCGAAAATTAGCCTGGCAGATCGGGATACCTTACAGTTAGAAAATACGTTTATGACGGCTGCCTTAAAACCACTTTTCTCAATTCTAAACTCAAGTTTTACCAGTTTTGAGATATCCTTTTATTCGTTCCCAGTGGATGAAATAATTTCCGCTTCAGCAAACGTAACCGTACGGTGTATGATATTTCGGAATTACAAGACGAGTGTTCAGAAGCTGCATCCTTTCAAACACACTCAACCAAACCATGTGATCATATATCCGCTAGATGTCAATTACACGGGGGTTGACGATGCAGTGTCTACATTTTGGGAATTCCTAATGCATCCTACAACATTGTTCATTAATATTGCCAGCCGATCTGGTTCACATTCAAAATCACGGCCGTCGTCAAGAACCAGACTGACCGATCATTTTAGATACATTCCTGCCTTGAAACTAATAATCGATATCCCAGATATTCGGACTAATGATTTTGCAAAGTTTTCAGTTGTATGCAATTTTTACTGCAACCAAAGAAAATCAAAAGGAATTTTTAATCGTCACTTTATGAAGCTACTTTTGAATCCAAAGTTGCTCCACAAAAAATACTTTGCAAACTCCAACCATCGCAGAATTGGTTCTGTAGTACATGTACCAAACCGTAAGCACAAAGACTTTCGAAACGATCCTTTCTTCTGCAGCCGAATTTTGTCAAAGTCGATTGAATTTAGATTGTGCAATCGAGAAATTATGTTTGCAAATATACTTTCAACGTTCCATAATATTTCGTTACGATTATTTAATGCTGTAAATAAAACGGAGTTCCGAGCAAATGTACATTGGAAACGACAATACATTGCATTTGATCTAATATACGTCGACAGTCACGATCAGCCATTTTCCAGTTTCTATCAGTACTGCACAAACTTCTACTATACTAGGAACTTTATATATAATCTAGTTTATTGCCAAAATAGGCTCGAGTTTAAACAGGTTGAGCTGATTGATTTGAAGATTTGGACTGACTCCTTTTCGTTAGACATTTGGCTTTCGGTGATCTTTACCGTTACTATATTTGTCGTGATAGTTGGACGATATACAATAATGAAATCAGGCAACACTTGGCCATTGGACGTTATCGGAGGATTCCTGGGAAACTCTACATCCATCGCTTGGAAAAGATTCAAGTTTCTTTTTCTTGTTGAGATATTTGGCCTCTTCATTTGTGAGTTATACTCCAATGGAATCCTACAAGATTTGATGGTAGCTCCAGCTCCAACACCATTTGATTCGTTGAAAAGCTTACTTGAAGGAGGCTACAAGATTCTTTGGAATAGTCCTTTAATGAAACTACCCTGGGATGAGTATTACGACATTTTCAAAAGCAGAAACATGCTTGATGTTCTCAATAGCACCTTCTACAACGTCAAGAATGAAAGTGCGGTCGGGATTGACTACCCAAAATATCTCAAGGGCAAATATGCCAAAAGAGTGGAGTCCAAACTGGTTTATGACGACATCCTGTTGTTCGAGAAATATTTCCAGAATCAAAACGGCAGTGCTAAAATGAAATGCTTTTCATTACTACGGGATTATTTAATGGACAATATTTACTTTGCTGAAATCAACACTGTTAACAAATACTGGCTATTGGAGACATTTTCACGAATACATCAAAGTGGGATTGTAGATGTATGGGATAAATGGAAGCAGTTATCCTACAGATTTTATGAAAAGCTGCCGCTGAAAGATCCAACTTTAAACCCAGTTATCAAAGTCGGAGAACAGATTGGTCTTTCGGGCTATTTGGGAGTACTTATGGTATTAGGTAGTCTGTATTTGATAAGCTTCATGCAATGCATTATTGAATTAAGTAGAAATTATTCACACCAAGAAATAGAAGATAAATTTATCAGTTTCTGGCGGCGTCTGGCGACACTTGGCAGCTGGATGAAACCGTTAATCCTATCCACCAAAACCGGTTGCAGGAAACGATTATCCCAACATGTTCAAGATATTGGGTCAACCATTATCGTCCAGCCCCAACAACGTATCCAGGGCTAATAAATTAAATGATTGTCTTCGAGCACAATGAAGAAGTACACATTGAATTGAATTATTTTAGATTCTTGTCTGTAATTAGATGTTATTGTTGCTTGACATTCTCATAAAGTGATCAATAATAATTTGCGTTATTTTTAAAACTTACAGCTTGCCAATGTGGAATGCCGACGCTCACTAGGACATTCATATATTTGGAAAGTAATACCACATGAAAGTAGTGAATTACTTAGATTTTAATTTCTTAGATCAGCCTATTGATTTCTGGGGCACTTTGAGAATTTATAATTTTTAAGACGAAATTTGAAAAACTGAAAAATTTACTACCTAGATAATCTATTTCTGATCTTAATGCAAAAACGATTTTGGATCTAGCTTTAAAACTGTTTACACTGCAGGTAATTCCCAGAGGTGACTTTGGCAAACGTATTTACCTCTGACGTGTAAATGGCAATCTAGCGGCTCCAAACTTTGTTAGTAAGTCTACCTCAATCGAAGGAATTAACATATGAAAAATGGAGTTCAAATTCTAAAATGCACGAAAGTGGTTTTCCGAAAATGAAAATAGTTGCTGTGCTTCGAATTAGCTACGAATTCTATTTTCCATTGATAAACTAATCGATCTAGCACGTCATATAATATATCATTGTCGATGGTGGATTTAGGCACCGGTGGTAGACATAGTGATCGATAAGAGTAAAAATTTCTAGAAGGTCGTAAAGATATCCTTTGCCGAATTGTTATGAAATGGGAAGATGCAAAGTACGTGTTGGTTTATTTTATACTTATGTAACTACACTCCAGAATTCTCATCAGCAACATAATTATGAATACCGGAACAGTACAACTGCTTAGTTATTTATGAATGTCGTTGCCGTCAACTTTTTCGTTTGTATCAATTTTCTGCCCAACAGGTGAATTTACAATATTATCATTTCAGTAAAACGTTTAACAAACGCAAAAAATAATCGCAAAATATTATTTCTTCAGTTTCAATAAATTGAAAAAAAACCTTGAACTTAAACTTGTAGCAAACCTGTACAACTGGAGCCCATTACTTGTAACTTAATGTCAATTAAAAGTGGTTCATGGTGTAGAATGAACTTTTGTCGCGTCATCATTTGACATACATACTTTTAATATGATTTAAATTAGAATATTTTTTATTTCACGGCAGTATTGGAAAACCATGTTGGCGTGTTTTTTGGCTATTTTGGCATGTCGGAATCAATTGGAAAAAACAATTGATACTTTTTCGGAATCATTGATTTACTCATAGGTATATTATATGGCCAGTATTGACAAGAATCCTTTCAAGAGAAGGGTGACGTCAGATTGTGAAGTTTGATAGAGTTTTTAAAAACTTATAATACTAATTAACGACACTGCCGATTTGTGACATATTATATTTGTGACGTATTATTCATAAGAACACATGCCCTCTCAATGTTATAAATGTCGCCATTAGTCCATTACTTCAAACACATTTTAATTCTTCACCCGCATTCATAAAATATAACATACCTTATCAATAAGTCTAAAATGCCCCCCGGCTAACTGCTTTTAATGATTTTGCCTCCTAGCCAGAAATTGTTAACAATCTGCAGGTAAGTTTACCTACCGTGAACGTGTTAATTCATTTTGCAGGGGCAACGTTAACCCGAACAAAACGTTTATGCGCTCATAAATATTTTGTTGATGAGATTGCTATTATATAATACGGCTACGTTGTGGAAAGAAGAAAAATATAAAATTAGACATACTATGTTTTAAAGCGTTGAGGTTTTAAAAGAAGTAATGATGCAAGGAATGACCTCTTTTAATATTATTTGTCTTATTACTTTAAAAAAGATACTGTTAACTTGATTGTTTCTTAAATTTATAAACATTAGAAAATCCCTGCGTAAGTGATCAAATAACATTTAACACAAACTTCAGAACGGAATGGAATCAAAACACCACTGACACATTTCTCTCACTCTCCAACTAGAAAAATACCTACTCCATGGCAGTAGAAAAATTCGTAAAAGCACACTTGACAGACAGCCGACGTCAAACTATTGTTTCAGGTTTGCTTTCAATCGTTTCAAACTTGCCAAGGCAGACATTTCTTTAAAGAACATATAGTGTCACCTTTATTTCCACTTTAGCGACACTGCCGGAAATGAAGGTCAGTCAAAGACTTAACGGTTTATTTCATCTACAAAATCCGACATCTACGGGGCTATATTATCATTGGATTTCCGCTCCCTGATTGCATCTTTACAGGTCATACCTGTATAATTAATAGTATACGTCCCCGTGCTCCAGTGTATTAAGTTTTCTAATAAAAAAATGCTTTGTCGTCGGAATATTTTAAATAGTTTAATGTTATTAAAAAGTAAGCAGGACAATAAGTTTAATTTATCAATTATTCCTTGAGTTTCACATTTAAATCAATGTACAAAATTTTTCCATCAACGCGCCCAGTTGAATACAGCAGAGCAATTTTAACTCGGGAGAACACTTTAGTTTCTCTGTTGGTTCATATAACAAAAAGTTGAATTGGTACTTGGAAACAAATTTGATAATGCCTTAAAGAAAAGCAATGCATTGATAAGTTGACAGATATTTATTTAACAGATACCTGCGTGTGACGCAGCTGCCTTTAATAATGACGAAAATATTAACATTATGATTGATAGAAGGCAGGTTTTATTTAGAATCATTTTGGATAATTTTGTTCAAAACATCACGCAGCGCATCATGGGAACCTGTTTAAGTCTTCTGTGGAATGAGGTATCCATTTTCTTACGCGGTGTTCAAATATGGCAGACTAATTTTATGAGGGGCGTTGTGTTAAACGTGTGCTTGTTCCGCAAGCTAAAAAGTAGTGCTGATCAGATACAATTCAGACACGCTGCAGTGATAGTGTAAATCGCCATGTAATCTTTTATAAGGTAAAATCGCGCTCGTCTCCTGTATGAAATCAAGTGACGCAATTGTTAATCAGACGTTGGCAGTGCGTAAATTGTGAACGATCTAAAAATAATTGAAAAAGTCACCGTTTAGTACCGTGCGACTTCCTTGTCAATAAGTACCATACTAATCAAGTAATGAATAGTTATTTAATACGTGCAAAGTTTAAAAACAATACGCCAGCTACCGTTAGAGAACCATAATTTACGAAGACACAAGTTGTTGTAAAGGCAAATTCGTTCATGTTTGCGTTACTTGAGGTAAAGTTTTGTTATATGTAGCCTCCGCTGAAAAAGTACGAATAAATATAAGTGACAAAACTTTAAGGCTCAAAATTCTGTTTTTAAATGTCGGTTTTCCTGTTCAAAGCATATTATAAATTCAACTTCAAAGGAAATAAAATGTTACGTACCTATGGTACATTAAGCCATCCGCTTGGTAATGTTATCGGTACGAGAGAAAAATACTGCAACCAGATGGAGTTGATCCCTTTTATTGAAAGTATAATACAAATACGTGTCAAAGTGATTCTGCGCTTATCCATGTAATATAGTTGTCGTGAAAAACTAAACGAATAGTTCTGGTTCTAATTGAGAACAGTATGTGGTCAGACTGTTAAAACATAAATTTAATATTCAAAGTCATTTTACATTTAATGCGGCTGATTGTACGAACGATAAGAACAGATTTCAGATTATAACCCGTCTATTTAATTACGGATTTAGTAAAATTAGCAGTTTTGTATAAACATAATTCGGATCAGTTTTATGCATGTTTAAAACATATTCGAAGTCCGATAATCTACAACTTAATTGGCGCAAACCTATTATTTATGTAAACTGTGTCGCACCAGTCATTCAAGGCTTTGGCAATATATTTCAAGATCTTTAAAATTGTTTGCGGTGTGGTGACTGTTGAGTGCGCTTTGACCTCTGACCTCCGTAAATCAGAACCGGACGTGGCAAAAGTTTACCAGTGGGTCTCGCTTGGTCGGTGCTATTAATATATGGAAAAAGGATTTCATGTTTAGTTGAGCCTACGGACTTTCCTAAATTTGAAATAGCTGCTGAAATTCATCGACCTTTATTGGATCAAGCTTCGCTTTATCACTATACCACCCACAAGGAATTTTGAGTCCCAGAAAGTTTTGAGTGTAACAAAGATTTGTTGGGATTCCTTGAGAAACACTAATCCTTGGAAACTTGAGAATCCGTAAATGTACTGGAAATGCGCGGTTGTTTCCCGGCAAAGGCTTATATTATTAGTGTTGGTATTTTTTGTCGAGGAAAGCGTATCTACTTGTAATATGGCAATAATATATTCGGCACCATTTAATGAGTTGGTGTGTTGGAATCATTTCACAAATTTATGTACAATTTTTATAAAGGGTACTGTATATTTGTGCAAACAAAATTGTATAACTCAATTGTAACCACGATCGTTAAATCTGACTTCAGGTAATGAATTATTGAACGGATACTGAGTATAATATTTACTTTACAATGTTGTTTCTCGCAAGGCAAATCTACATAAAGATGGTGACACGGACAGAAAGTGACATTATGTATGAAAACAGTACAATCATTGGAATTGTATTGTTTTATGCAAATACAGAGAGCATGAATCAATGTCGTAGGAATAGTCAGCTACAACATGTTCTAAATATGGAAATTCATCGTGGCTTAGTAAATCAAGTGGCACGAAATCGTAGCATATAATTATAATATTAAGGAAAATACAACATAATTTATTAAGTCCGATACGGGAACATTTTCACCGAATTTCACTGGTATATATTAATAACCATGATGCTCCATTGCAAAAAGTGGTGCAGAAATGCTAATGTATTTATATACTATGGTCTTCCGATAATCGTGGTTGAAATTCGTATATGTATTATGTACGCCATCCGGAGTTACGCATCTCTTAGCAAAAACGCATCCAAGTCTGCAATGAAAATAAAGCCACCGTTTAAGTCCCACAGTAGCAAGTATGTAGTATCGATATATCCGTGGAACTGTTTATGTTAAATACGATAGAATTCAGCGGGACTAGCCTCCTTGGGTACTTCAATTATTCAGACAAATTGAAAAAATGACAAGTTTATAAGTGGCCCCATTTCAGCGCACAGAAATATTTATTGCTTTTTTATACAAATGATAAGCTATATTCTAATTTCACAAATCGGGGTGGAAACCTGAATTTATATTGAAACTAAATCCTATAACATTGTTCAACCTGGCTGCATTTTAGTCACCTGCATTGTTGGTAGGATACTGAAATTGGAGCTAAAATATTTGTACTGATTCTGCATGAAAGTTTTAGCATTTACGAGAGCACGATGGTAAGAGGGAAACAATTTCGGCGTGTTCCCGTTGTTACGGTACGCGAACTAGATTTTGATTATTGATGTAGATAATGTTGACTAATGTATTTTATAGTTATATCCGAACTGCGGATGATGGAAATACATATAAATTATTTGTTTCTTTGATCACATTTAGGTACTCAAAATGTATTGCATGTTAACGTATATTTTCTTTTATGGAGAGAATATTAAGTTTTGATGTCGATCACTACTACATCCACAATCATTTTCATGTTTCAGAAAAGTCAAGAAGTAATTAAGTTAATTGTGATCCCTTTCTTGGATTGGTAGAGTCGGCCTTATAAACGTGACGTAGTTCGAGGTTGAGCCGGTAATTAATGCAGTGGCTTCTTTGCAACAAATGTTTAGTAACGTTAAACGCAGTTATTCTCGTCTACTAAAGTGAATCTATTATCAGTCATAGCCATCATACTCCGGGCTGACGGGTAATGTAACTCCAGCGAGTAATATATGTACAATAAAACTCCAATATACTTTCTCCATTTGCTCAACAATACTTGGGACGGACGCATCTTTCAACACTTCAAGTGGTAAAAACACACTTAGGAAACAGTAGGCGTCAAACTATTGCTTCAGAAATCTGACGACGAAGTGATTTCTTCCGATGTATCGTTGGCAGCACAGTTACTTGGACGTGGAAGGGATTTGGAAATATCGACATTTTAGGAGATGTGAAACTCCAATCAGACCAGGTGTATGAAATAATTCGTGCCACTTCAAGTAACCCATTAATATATTAATTAGATATAAAAAATGTTTGGTTTTAAACCTCATTCACAAACAAACTCCACCGTGAACCCATCTGCAGTATAAAGTTTCGGAAAACAAAACAGTGGAAAACAATGGAATAAGGTCAAAGCTAACTTTAGTACCATTATATATTCATCTCGAATTTCTTAATTATTTTTATGCTCTGGACCCGACCCGACGAAGGATCAATGGCACTTTGGGAAAATATTTGCTTTGCTATGTTTTAGCCACAGCAGAGCTGTTAGTGGAACTCCAGTATTCTATACTACAGCAAACATACCATGGATAGAGTATTTAGAGTGTATCCATGTACCATCACTCGGCAGTAAATATAAATGGAACATTCATCTCCACCTCTGCTTTGTATTCTTACTAAAACAATTTTCCATTCAATGAAACTGTTTGTAGTACATATAACCGTGTATATCCACTGGACAATTTTCCAAGATGACATTGTCAATGTATATGCTGAAAATCTCGAAACGAAACATACTAGCAGTAGCACAAATACTGTAAAGAAATTTTCATTTTACTGCCAGCAATGAACCTTATTTATGCTGCCGGAGGAATACACGATTTACATTTTAAGTTCGTTAAGTGATCTCTGTACGGTATAAACATTCAATTCTAAAATTTTGCATTCACGGCAGTTTCGGATAAATGGCTTTTCAAAATTATAGCATTCAGTGAAACTACGCTGCGTCATTCGCTCATTTAAAGACATAATTAGTGGTAAATTAAATAAAAAATTTGTCTCCAATGAACTACTAATTGTCATTTGCATTACTGCAGTGTCAAATCGTTACTTTAAATGTGATGAATTGCTGTTTTTAAGAATAGCGACACATGGTTAAAATGTTTGATTGAATGTTCGCATTTTCCAACATGAAAGTTAAATTAAATTAAAGTTAATCGAATGGCTTCAGAAGGAAGATGAACCTAATTAACAATTCCTGACAAAGTGTCATTTATGGCATTATGTGTCGCGGAAACCTCACACAAAAGTAATTTGGCGCACTAATTCTATGGTCTAATATTCTTCAAAAAACTGAAGATGAATATTTTTTGAATGTATAATAATGTCTTATAGTAGACTAATTGCAGTCAAGGCTCAAAGGAAAAAATTTTCCCTTCAAGGGAAAAGGTGAATAATTGCATAAATTTAAGTCCTGCTCGGGCCCGAGTTGGAAGAAGTAAAGTAAGTATGAAGGGCGGTTGGTTTCGTACAATGCAAAAGCCAGTAGTGATAGTGAATGTGTTACGGTGCAAATGTATTACCAGCTTTTAGGGCACTAAATAACAAACGTAAGACTGGATGGAAATGTAAATTGGTTACTGATTGCTTTACATTAGCTGAAGTTTGACTTTATTTAGCCCTCCGTTTAAGATTCCAATTTCCATATGTAGTATCGCATTGGGAGAGTATGTGTTCTCCTGCATAGCAGAGAAACACGTAGCAAAGTCATTTTGAACTTGTCCATGTTCTGCAGTGGTCGTGAGAAACTTAACGAAATTTGGCGGATGGTCTATAGCATTAGCTGTAAAAAACATTTTCTTCTACGTCATGGAAGTGTAACATTTTAATAATTTTAGTTGATATGTTGTTCTTTTCGCTTACTTGAAGCGTAAGTACCATATAGCTATGAGATTTCGATTACGGTATCAATTATTATCCTACAGTGATCATTTTAATGTAAATGGAAAACTACTACATACTTTTTCAAACCAGTACTCATTCGACTCAAAATTTCACGAACTGTACAACTCTTCACGTGAAGACAAATTGACAATTCCGTTCCCGCCTTAACCACATGCGCCACCTTAGTTACCGTCTCCGGATTATGTTGTTGATTGTTACGTATATATTGACAAATTGTGCTAGTTCGAACGTAGGACCAAAAATGCAAAATTCAACGGCCTTGCTAATTTAACATGACTAGTCAGCCAAGGAACGCACAAGTTGTCCCTACAAGATTGTGTGTAATAAGGTTTATTGTGCAGGTGTTAATGATGTAAGGTAAGTTAACTCGAGCTCGTACCATTCCTTGTTAATCTGCATAGACCATTTCACCATCGCATTCAAAACTGCATTGGTATTCCCGTACCTGTAGGTTAAGTGTGTTTCCAGATAACTATAAATAAATAAACGGCGTCAAAACCATACCTGTTACACACAAGATGTTTCAAACTAATGGTGCATAAAGCGAGAACAAAAGTTATCGGTTAGCTATAGAAGCTGCATGAATAATTTAATTTATTTACGAATGTGCAAAATCTAGATAGTTTTTAATTTAAAACTCAGGTAGATAAAATTTTACCTGTGGAATTAGGTTAGACAGTTAGTGGTAAGCAATTTAACGACCTGGGGCAAACAGCATCATGCAACTTGCGATCAAACATATCTTGCATAAAACTTTAGGCAAATTTAGCTTAAAACGTACATCAATATACTGATTTGTCGACGGAGCATTGGTTTGCGATAACCAGTATTGCCGTTTACTTTAATTGGGAATAAATTACAATGTGAAAATTAATTCATATAAGTAATCAAAATGGTTGTACAAGGCAAAAATAAATTTCAACATAAGAGCACAACATCGGCATTAACTTTAATTCTGACTCACGAAAGAAATTCAGTTTCATATTCACTTGTCTTTATTTTACTGTTGGCTGAAGAGAAAAAATAAGGTCCTAGCTAGCCATACTAACTTTTTACATACCACAATGTCATTTGGTCTAAATAATGCAAATGACCTACTCTTCCCCAAAACAGAAGGCTCTGCAAACTCATTTTTAGAATTTGCTACAATTTGGTGTACTTATTCGGAATAGTATTAAACATGTAATCCCAAAATTGCAGGCCCATAACTTGAATATATTTCCAATTATTAGCATTTTTGTCACAAAAAAGTCGTAAAAGTTTGTGCGCTCTAGAAAATACAGTTTTTGATCTAGAGGTATGAAATTTTGCACCAGGGTACAAAATCACAATACAAAATATGCGATTTTTTTGTTTTTTACAAATTGGCTAATTTAAAAAAGTTTTAGCGGGAAAATGTGATTATTCGAAAAAATCACATTTTTGCATTCTCGGCGCCGGAATATGCATCCTCAGCTGCAGCAACAAGATTAACATAACATAATGTGGTCGGTAAAGTGTGATTATAGGAATTAGGTTTTATAGAAATCGTGTGACGGAGTATTTCCAGGATTGGAAAGGTGACGTCAACTTGTTGTTGAAAGTTCAAAATTCAGTAGGCGTCGTAAATTTCAGTTTTGTAGTCTTGCATTACATTTTTGGCGTCGGAGTGTGGAAATTGCAGAATAATGTTTAAATTAACAAACTTTTGATGAAAACTTTTTGTTGAAAACCTAATTCCTATAATCACACTTTACCGACCACATTATGTTATGTTAATCTTGTTGCTGCAGCTGAGGATGCATATTCCGGCGCCGAGAATGCAAAAATGTGATTTTTTCGAATAATCACATTTTCCCGCTAAAACTTTTTTAAATTAGCCAATTTGTAAAAAACAAAAAAATCGCATATTTTGTATTGTGATTTTGTACCCTGGTGCAAAATTTCATACCTCTAGATCAAAAACTGTATTTTCTAGAGCGCACAAACTTTTACGACTTTTTTGTGACAAAAATGCTAATAATTGGAAATATATTCAAGTTATGGGCCTGCAATTTTGGGATTACATGTTTAATACTATTCCAAATAAGTACACCAAATTGTAGCAAATTCTAAAAATGAGTTTACAGAGCCTTCTGTTTTGGGGAAGACTAGGTCAAATGTAGCACTCAATTATATTCCAACTTATAAAAGAGCTATGGTTCAGCTTAACCTACGGTAAGAAAAAATATCACTGATCCACAGAATCACAGCATCAGTGGCGTAATTAAACTGATAATATGGATAGTACAACTGATATTGGTTTCAGTAAGATAATCATGTTCTAATTCATGGTCATGGATGGGTAGAGTTGTTTTAATAGATTGCTATCAAAAAAACCAAAAAGCCGCAATCCAAAAAGCCACAATCAAAAATAACTAATAACCGAACAGTTTTCTTTCATTTTATAACAAAACCTAACCTCACCTAACCTAAATTAACCTAACCTAACACCAATTAAGCATTTATAATAACAATTTCCTAGATTTTTCTAGTTGTGGCTTCTTGGAATTGTGGCTTCTTGGAATTGTGGCTTCTTGGAATTGTGGCTTTTTGGATTGTGGCTTTTTGGATTGTGGCTTTTTGGATTGTGGCTTTTTGGACTTGTGGCTTTTTGATACACCCCGTTTTAACACACTGTCCGAACTACGTGCAGTGCATGTGCCAGTAATTAATGATGTGGCTGCTTTGCCACAAGTTTTTTTGTAATGTATTACAAAATTTAAATTTGCATATATTTAAATGCACTAATTCTAGCATACTTTGGTGCAACTATTGCCTAACATAGCAATCATACTCTGGTCTGACAACGAACGTACCTCCTGTGAGTTATATACAGTAAAATCCCAACATATTATCTTGATCTCCTCAACAAGAAGTAGGAACGCACGTATCTGTCAAAAATCAATAAATGGTGAAACTGCACTAATCAGACACTTCGCGTCAAACTATTGCTTCTCGTTTTTTTCATCACTTCAAAGATGTGAATTGCTTCAGATTCATCGTTGGTGGTACAGTTACCAGTTGGTGGAAGGAGTTTGGAAATATCACAATTTTAAGAAATTGCGGACATGTAAACCTACAATCACACAGCGTGTTCTATAAAATAATTCGTGCTACTTTTAACATAATCTATTAATAGATTATTGTTATCACAATGATATAGTTTTCGAGACCCATCAAAACGTCAAACAGACAACGGTATAAAATTATCCAGCGTCAAATGTTGTCAAAACAGTGGAAAACAACGGAACACCGTCAAAGCTTGCAGTATTTCAATTACATATTGTTCTCGAATGTCTTTTATATGCCGTGGTAGCCCGACGGAATAGACCGACTGTGCTGGTATTTACAAAACCAGAACGCTCTATCAGGAACTCATCGAATCAGTTCGTTATTAGCATATTTTAGTAGCATACCATACCATAAACTCACTGACTGACCTACCAGACTCAATGTTTTTATATAAGGGGTCAGGGGTCATCACATTCGATAAAAGTGTTCAAACGGTGCCGCCTTTCCTGGCAATACCATTAGAGATATTTCATATCTTTTTTGTATCTAGAGCAGAAATTAATTGTCTACATTGCACTTTGCTTACTTTTTCACATTTTGACTAAAAAACTATAAATTCTCACATTGCCCCTACAATGCCCTGATCTGATCAGGTCCTTATCAACCCAAGTGAAAACCATTGGAAGGTAACAACAAACAAAACCGAATTTTGCCAAGCATATCAAATTTTGAGGTAGAAATGTTAGAAAAAGGCATAATTTTACTACGTTTTACTGTATTTCCAAACTTTTACGATTTTATTTCGCAAGAAACAACTGTTCCAAGTAAAATTTAACCGAATTTAGATCTTATTTTTTTAAATTTTTATCTAGAAATTCAATAGCCGTCGCGAAATTCGGTTTTGTCGTCTTACATTACATTTTTTGGCGTCGGAGTGTGGAAATTGCAAAATAATGTAGAAATGAAGAAAATTTTCATGAAAACTCTTTGAAACAACACAATTTGAGAAAAATAAGAAAATCGCATATTTTCTATTTTAGTTAACTACGTTTATGCCAAATCTCAGATTTTTATCTAAAAAACTGTGACCTCCACAACTTGCAAACTTTTTGATATTTTTTATAGGACAAAAATGTGTATATTTTCTAAAATTAACAAACTACAGGGCTGAAGGTTTGGGAATAAGTGTTTTTCAATTGTTTCTATTGTCCCATTAACTCGGAACAAACTTTTAAAAATAAGTTGACGTCACTTTTCCGATCCTGGAAATACTACGTCCAATGCAAGTCAAAGTTCTTTTATGATAACATACAATTACCACTACCATGTTTTCTCAATCTACTGATCCACTGCATCTTCCGAGGGACCTGCGACGAAATAAAAAGTAGTAAAATTGCACTTGAAAGGCAGACGACGTCAAACTATTGCGTCGGGTTTCTTCGTCATCATTTCAAAACATACATACCTATAGGAGGAATCTTTTCGAAGAATTTCTTTTGCATCACAGTTACTCGGATTAAAGTTACATTCCCGGAATTGTAGGACCGTCAAAAACCGAACGTATGCCTCATTTACAAAATTCAACCTTTGGTGGATTATCTTATCAGTAGTTTTCCTCGACCTGATTCGATATTTGCAAGTTACACCTGTAAAGTTAATAGTATACGTTGTAGTACTTCGCCGTATTAGATGTTTCTAAATAAACATACTTTGTCGAGGCCAATTCGAATTGATTCAAGGATACAAGGATTGCGGCATATTGGTTGTCATAGTTACAGCGCTACAACTACTACTTTGATTTGCATCGCCACAGAACCTAGTCAGTATTTTACGTTTGCAGAATTTTTTTCTTATTTGTAGGTCCTGGGGAACAATAGACCGATTAGATCTGTTCAGTTAGTTTAGGGACTAAAATGATTTAACAAAAAGAGACTGATTATCAAATCCGGGATAACTGAATTATTTTAAGATTCTTTTGATAATCTTGACGTAAAATATTCTCTCCGTTTAAATGTGTTTGCATTTGAGCTTTTAAAAGAACCTTTTTTTGCTCTAGCTTTGATTTTCGTAGTACCATGAAAATATGGAGCTACGGGAATAAAAATAAATGGGTCACTTTGACGATTTTAAGACAAATTATAAAATCGGCTAGTTTATATTTTCGGCGACAAGAAATGTATAAGCGATGAAACGGTTTTATTGCAAACTGTTAAATAAGTAAATAAGAATTGAAAAATAAGTGCTTGTTCCCCTTTTTATTGCATGTGAGGTATATCATATCATATGTAGATATGGAGGGTTACAAGTGAGATAATTGAACCCAAATAAATGTGTAATGAATTTGTATTTGCATGATGCAAGGAAAATTAAAACATTTTACTACGAATTTAACCGACAAATAATCAGCTGCATCTAAAGCAGGAAATGCGTTATTGAGGCTGTGTACAACAGTAACTAGATAAACATTTTTGAACTAGGAACCAATTCAATAATTAAACTGGACATAATCATATCTTAACGTAATGTGTCCTTCAATAAATTCCAGAGCAGGTAACCACAATTTTTATTAGTTGCAGTTTAGAAGCATTTTGGTTTTGTTGTAGAATTCTTAAGAGCGGCATTTCGTCTAAATAATATTTTTAAATTAGTATAGTATGACTGCTAAGCAAATTAAACGGTCGACGTCGTTTATCGTTTAATACGGCTGAGCGGTCAGATTATATACATTGATTAGCTTAACGATTTCCACTCCACTAGACTGACGTTTTACTCATTAGAGTAAAACGTTAGTCGAGTAAAGTGGATGTATATGCATATAGTACCTACCTCTGGATTGACGGGAAGCGTCACATTTAGTGCCAAATATTAACCATTAACATTTCATGGGGCGTAACAAAGGGGGATCAGAAAAGTCGGAGTTTAGCGTTGCATACTATATGCACGCCCCCCAATGAGATGTTTTCAATTTACGGAAGTTGGATCATTTATACATTTGTATTCGACATTTTTGAAGCCAGATACTTTACATGTCAATACCGTCCACCTAATTTTTGAAATAAATTATGAACTTTAAATCTATAATGGCTTAAACAACTTGGAATTGTGATGTGTATTTTCGATTTGTATACATATTACAACGGAATTACATTACCATCACTCTTCTCCGTGGACGTGTTTAAACAATTAACCCCTAAACACTTGATTTCTTCTTTACAAAGAATCCTAGGATGACGAATCTGTAACGATTCAAAAAGTAGTAAAATCGCACTTGGTAGACAGCCGATATCAAACAAATGTTTCAGGTTTGTTTGCCATCATCTCAAATCGTGCCAGCAAGGGAGGAATTTCTTGAAAGAACAAGTCAGCATCAACGTTGCTTGGACGTGAGTAACACTTCTGGAAATCTAGGCCTGTCACACACAGAAAGTGTTATCTCCCGGCGTCTGCTGGATTATAGTATCAGAGGGTTTCCGCTACCTCGTTTCATCGTTAAGGTTATATCTACACAGTTAATATTATACGCCGCAGTGGAGCGGCGTATTACGTGGTTTAAATAGTTTAATCTTATTATTAAATAGGCAGTCCGAACAATCGAAGTGCCCATCTGAATACACTAGTGCAATGTTGACCTGGGATAACATTTTCGTTCCTCCGATGGTTAAGACGACGACGATGCCATTATTAGCATCATGATTGAAAAATTGAAGATTTTCTCCAGATTGTTGGTTAATTTTGTTCAAAACATTACCTAGCTTGGGAACCGGTTTAATGCATTAACAAAGTGACGTATAAAATATTTTCCGCGGTTTTTTGCCTCTTAGGGTGCTTAAAAACACAAATAAGTAGGGTGCCTATTTTGCTGTTACTGGAATTCGTGTTAAACAAGCTTGCAAATATGTTTATAAATACAGTAAACTTTACTTCACTTAAATACTCATCCAATAAAAAAGTTGAAAATATCACCTTGCTATCTTTTATTTAGTACAATCGTGCTAGTGTACTCTGTCACAGACAGAGTCTCGGTGCAATTAAGTGGCGCAATTGTTACTCAATGTCAGATGATATGAGTAAAATGTAAACGAACTGAAACTAATTGAGAACGAATCCCCATTTAGCACTGTATATCTCCCTTCTCAATTAATAAAATAAATTAAAGGATAGTTATTTAATACATGCATAGTTTAAAAATAAAACGCTCACTACCCGTTAGATAACTATAATTTACCGAGAAGCGAGTTGCTGTGAAGGCGAATTCGGTACTGATTGTGTCGCTATAGCTAAACGTTGATTTGTTCGTTCTCCGCTTAAGTAAAAACACGAAAACATATAAGTGATATAACTTTATAGCTATGTTAGAAATACGACTTGAAAGAAAACAAACAGTGACGTATGTTAAACTATTCCGTCAGATTGGTTATTTTCTGGATACGTGAAGAAAATATTATAAACAGATGATGAGAATCTCTTCAACGAAAAGTGTATTGGTGCAGATACGAGGCAGGGTCAATGCCTATTCACTTCTTCATTGTAAGCAGTGGTCGTAAGAAACAACGAATATTTCCGATTGAGAAGAATATCTGGTTAGACTGCTAAAACAAATTTAAAGTTCAACGTCATTTAGTGCTGCAGATTATAGCAATGAGGTATAAGAGTCTACTGCCTCCCAATCGTCTATTTATTTACAGATTTAGTATAGTTAGCAGTTTTCGATTAACAAAATTTGTTCGATAAGATATGTTTGTTTAAAAACTTATTCGAATTCCGACAGTGCAACACTAGATTGACACAAGCCTATTTTTCGTGTAAACCATGTGTGACCAATCATCTAAGGATTTGTCAATATCAAATTATGGTATGGCTTTTCGGTTTGCGAGTACATCACAAGTTAGGAAAAGCAATTAGAGCAGTATGCTATGAAAATATTTAATAACCAAAACCTTCTAGTTTGTTCCATTTTGGAAATGATTATGCTGAATTGATAAATAATAATAATGCATGTATATTATCTATTACGTCATACCAGTACTTATGATGTATCCATGGTCCATAGTCCATGGAGTTTGGGAAATGCCACACACTTACAGCTACAATCGGACAAACTAAATAATTCGCGACAGATGCCAAGTCAAACATTAAGAGTTGATATCGACAACTTCATCTTTGTCACTTTTAAAGTCTCAAGGACGAAACAGCAAAACACCTTTCGCATTAATTGTTTGCAGACTGAGGGAAGAAATGGAACGTCTTTAATCTGATAGCCCTTCAGTGAATTTGTTTATTGGCGAAATTATTTGTTTTGGAGAATAATTAATGGGGAAATCCCACTCTTGGATTTCTTAATGCTTTTTATAGACATATCAACTCCACGGAATTGACTTTATCGAATTCACGGAGATTCTTATATTTATATATTGAAGCTTATGTAGATGTGCTAGTTGTTAAGTACTAACTTAAACATTATCAATAAATAAAATGATTTTACCATAATAATCCAGTCGTGAATGCAATGTTCACGAAGTTTAAATTTACGCAATGCAGTTTACGGTTAACCAAACTCATCAATATTAAAGTAAATGGATAATGTCGATCACACCAATGTGTTCCAAGGCAAACTTGCTAGCGATTTGATGAAATTGTGTTTATGAAAGTTCATAGAGGGCTGAATATCGGTCCAACGTTTCCTAATGTAGCCTGTTGAATTGTACATATTACGTTTTGAAGCCAAGGCTCCACGAATAAACGTAAATGATGGGAACAGACTTTGAACATGTGCTGTACATATTTTTGTAACTGGCTGGTTGATAATTTTTCCATTTTAACTTGTGTTGTATTTGTTGCATTGTTCTAATAGATTTCCTGGTGTTGTAGCGAGGGACCGGCAAAACCTGATCTGATCACAGAGAAAAAATGTATATTCATTTTCCATACCTCTCGACAGCGTTCACGACGTTCTCCATGTCGTAAATTTCATGTTTCTATTAAATAATAAGTTCACATAATATATTTTATGTTTCTGATGGAAAATCTTGTTATCGTCATCATTAGAACTCAAGGGTTTTCTCAATTTTACAAATAAATTGCGTCCTTGGTACAAGTTCACTTTTATTACCAGTAGATGAATTCGTCTGGATCAACTGGTCCACACTAATCCATTAAACGAGGAAACAACTTTACGTGTTGAATTTGAGGTTAATTTTGTGTGCCACAATAAATTACATATCCAATACCTGAGTTTGACAAACCTGCTCTGTAAACTAATTGGTACTGCTTCAGTGAAAAGAAGAATTGTCGCAGCACCGTGCACAAAGTTATATAGAACTATCGAAATGTTTGAATTGGTGAAAGTTGGTTTCAAAAATGGGATTATACTTTTCAATAAAGTTCACTTTGTTCGATCTTCGAGTTCCATCCTGATAGCATGATACCCAAAACGAATAGCAGCATTTCTTGTCTTATTCATCACAAATTTTGTTACTAGAGTTTAAATCTACCATCGACGATGTTGCTGTGTTACATCACATGCTCGGTTACTTGTGATTTATTAGTCAAAAGATCTAACTCGAAACGAATTTAAAGTACACGAATCTAATAACAGGATAAACACTAATGTACGGTCTTGATATTAACGAAAGCTTTAGCACCGGTTACTCTGAGATACTTTTAATAATAGATGTAATGAAAACAACATATCGCAGTACGCACCATTTGGAACGTAAGTAATGATAAATAAAATAATAATCTCGAAGGAGGTATGAAATTATTATTATGATTCACCAAACGACCGAATAAGTATTTTATATGCCAATTTAATGTGCGGATGCATTCGGCCTGGAAAATGCAAGAGTTGTTATGATCAGTTAGTAATTATTCGGAAATAATGACGTATACAATTGGCTGATTTAGAAAACCGAGATATGTGGATTCTTTTGAGATTCCTTTGATAATATTGACGAAAAAGGTACCACTTTTATAACCGTTTGCCTGGGTTAAAACGTTTTAATGAAACGTTTATGAATTACTTGGATTCCAAGGTTTCGAGTATGCCTTCACGCATTTACTCCAGCCCGTCATCATAATATGCAGATATGGTAACCCGCTGGAGTATGCATGTCGTTTGATGACGATTTCACTTTTAATTTGAACTAATGAAGTCTAAAAAAGGATTCGACAATTAAGAACGATCGCGAGACACGATTCATGACGACGAAGACGACGTTTTAATAAGACAGTCCGTAATAAGAATTCTACCGACCCGTTAATTAATTTAAGTGCGTATTTACAGATAGTATTTACCGCGCGTGGAAATTGGTATTTTTGGATCAACATTTGCTTTGTCATCACTACACCGCGCACAAGCAATTATGCCTCTCGGAGAGTTTTGTCATTATCACAAATTGAAGACTTCCAGAAAAGAAACCATAGTTATTTGAAACTGAAAAAGTGCGCAAATGTATTAGAAATGCGTGGTGATTTCTCAGCAAAAATTTATATAATTGGAGGTGGTAATTTCTTTTCGCAGATAGCATATCTACTTGTAATAATGGCAATTTCAAGGTCGCTAGCACTTTATGAGTTAGGTGAATTGGAATTATTTCACTAATTCTTGTACAAGTTTCATGAATTATTAATGAATTATTGGACAGATACGGATTATAATATTATATTGTTATAATATTATATTTTGGATTCCGGTTTTTTGGCTTTCCGGATTTTTGGAATTCCGGATTTTTGGACTTCCGGATTTTTGGCTTTCCGGATTTTTGGAATTCCGGATTTTTGGACTTCCGGATTTTTGGTTTTCCGGATTTTTGACATAAAGCCAATATTTTCCTTACTTGGTAATGGCCTTGCATTTTCAATGTTCTTGGCCAGTCATTTTGAATCACGTGCACGATACATGTTGTTGTTCGCCGGTTACCAGCAATTTCGGCGCCAAGAGGTTGCGTCGGTGAATGGTCTTCATGTTGGTTTTCAATAACGAATGTAGGTACTTGATAAGCTTTATGTCAAAAATTGAATGTCTTGTTGAATCTATTGCAACGTTTTTAATACAAAGTTTCGAAATAAAATATGAAACTAGAATTAAATGAAAATAGTAACAGGTGCTTATCATATTTAACGAACAGCTATTTTTTCCCACAAAGCATTCACAACGTAACAATTTTTAAGATGTACAACCCACTTTGGTGCTTCGAGGCTTTTGACGACGCCGAAGTTATACCATTTTCACCTTTACAGACATTAGGGTATGCATTTTCTGCTTGGAATATTACCGATTTTCTATGACATAACGTTTCATGATTTGTTGATTATTTGCAGGTTATATTACGCTCAATATATGTACAAATGGCAGTTTCTACAAGTTCCATCTACTGGTCTTCAGATGTATTAAGCGTCTTAGGAATTCGGGAAACTTTACAACCCTAAACTCTTCTTGTGTAGTTTAGTGGAAAAGGTTGAATAATTTACTACAAAGCTGGAAAACAGAAATGAAAGCGTTACAGACTCTCGAACGTTTCTAGTTATTACGGCCATGTGAGGTGAGTGTTGATTACCTTTAATTTTCGTATCCGGAAATGCCACGTAATTGTTAAAATTTTAGACTATAAAGGTTACTCCGTTGAAGCATATTGTAAATTCTGTCTTGAATGCACCAGACAGGAACAGTACTGATGAAGAAGGCGTGTGGCGTATGGTAAGATATTATGATCTTGCATTTCTTCCACACCCGTGTACAATAAAAAAATGTAACAATGAAACTGAAGTACTTTAAAGAAACACGAAAAAAATGTCAGGGTGAACTGTCTGACATCCTATAATAATTCTTCGGAAGTTTCACATAGAATCACTTTCAGTATCCTAGCACGCGAACAAATAATATCGAGGAATTAATTTGGAAAAGTAATAAGTAGGTTTTTAATATTGTGAAATATGAAGTTATCATTTATGTAAACAGTAGGCATACCCCAGCTTATGTATGCAAGAATACATAAAACATTTATTTAAAGCGAGGCATTCTTTAGCTTTTTAAACGCAAAATATTGATGACATTTTATTTTTCAATTGAAAGATTATATTACTAAACAATAAACAAGATATCGTGTCGACGCGACACTACGACGCCGTTTTAAAATATAGTAACGTGGCTTACAATATTTCATTTAACCAGGTGTTTTACTGTCACAATCGGTTGCTTGTAAGATGGTTGTCATCAAATTGTCATTTCACCAACCACCACCTTCTACGGAGTGATTGTGTTAATGTGCGTAGTATGGGTAAAGACTATCTGTAAATTCGTTTATCTCTGAAACCATTTGAATACAGCACGTTATGCTTACATTATCAGATCAATTGTTGAATTCCCACATGCATAAACGTTAGTAGCGAGACGCTAAGTAGCGTCAGTACTGACGCGAGACTGATTCAGGAGTCCTGAAGCATTGTAAAGACAGTAAGAATGTTAGAAGCGATATTACGTAGATAACTTAGAAAAGGTTCGTTACATGGAGTCATAAAGAAAAGGTGCGAATATTTATTGTCTAGTTTTTACTACTAATACTAATAAAAGTTTAATACTAATAAAAGTTTTTGCTGCAATTCCGATGTAAAATTTGTCGACGTACATGTGCAATCACATTGATTATGACACGCTGCTGTGTATTTACTTCTATAATTTAGTGCTACTACTGTTGATGGTAGCTATCCTCCTTTAGTTCAAGAAAATCTGCATTCCTACGGCGTACAAAATTAAGAATATCCATCAGGTTCGGCACTAAAAGACATCACACTCTGTGATTCGTATAAAATATAAATGCAAAATTTTGGACTTATAAACAAAACAATCTAAAATATAATACTTTCAATTTTAGCCGGGCTATAAAAAGTCAACTGAATGATTGCTGGGTATTCGGGTAATCCCCACTAAATGACTTAACACCAGTAAGATTCAACCCAATAATTTCCCACCATGGAAATGTATTACCAGAGAATATTCCCCCCACCATAGATTACCATTACGGATGAAACCTCACCTTCGGCTGCCATCTCTGGTATTAGACGTCAGGCTATATTTGGAACTACGTCCTCCAAACCACTTATGGTGTAAAATGTTTTCTAATAAGCTTCTGGGATATCATTTGAAAGAGTTGGCATTTTAAACAGTCACCGTTAACTTTAGCCCAAGATTTTCTAATTGGAAATTTACTTTATGGCCAAGCTATTTGAAAATTGTCTAATCCATTTCAGTCTAAAAATATCATTTTTCAGTTTGAAAATTGAAAGTTGATTAGAACTGGTAGATATTTGTGGTTTAAATCTTACCATAGTTTAGCGTCAAATCGTTTGTACAATATCAAGCAAAAACATAACGTTACAAAATGTTAATATTTATTTAGTGAAATATAAATACAGGATCACAAATGATTAAAATTTGATTGTGCATAAAATACTTGTATTTAGCTCCAAATATACTAGCACAAAATCAACTGCCGCATATACTAACTTACAAGAAGGTTGAAGTTCAAGAACCTATAATGAAAGAACAAGTGAAAAAACAGCGCTTGTCACCCATACGACGTCTAACTATTGCCTTATTTCCTTGTCCGATGTCCCTAGCGAACCCTAACTTTAGATTGTAATGCGAAAATTTGATTCGGCCCTAAGGAAATAGGAAATTTTCATTTTAGTGCCAATTTATTATCAAAAATATTTCTGAAGTTTCAGAAGTGTAATTCGTTATTTCTAATATGATGGGTGAAATACGCTTCGAGTTGACAAATCCTAGGAAACGTTTTAAATACATTAAACTATTCACAATTTTTGAATATGTGTTTACTTCATTTGTATTTCAGGATATTTTATGGAACTAATCAAAGTGGTAAAATAATAACTCAGATTTCGTAACAATTTGGCCAGGAAAAATCATTGAAATTATATTTGTAACTCCTGAAAATATAGTCTTGAAACTTCATAAGTACATATTTCAACCTTAATGCTTTAGCGACAATTTATCATTATGAACATGTGCCTTATCATGCAAGAATCGTTATTGGCAAATTGAATAACAGACCGATATCTTTCAATTGAATCTGCTTCCAAGGTGTATTTTCTTCCTCAACAGAAATTATGTGTACGGAAAGTAAGCATTTTGTGAATCTGAAACTTGAGTTACTCATTTTTAATTGATGGTCAATTTCAAATGGGATGAGGAAAAAATGAGTTAAACGTAGCTTTAACGAGATAAATTTGGGACGTGGTGAAGCCCGAATTGCAGGAAGGAAAGTGGTGGCACTCCGAAGACAGTAAAATCCGAAACGCAACATTTAATCGATCGGTTCTATACTCTAATCCAGTTGTAATTTACAATTCGAGCAAGGAGGAATTAATAACCTAAAGCTATGACTCCTTTCATGGAACGTGTTGATACAATGGCCAGCAGCAAAGTCAATAAAAACGATTTGCGACGCATAATTTTTCTTGGTCATGATTACTCGTACAATTATAGTGCCACGCGGTAAAAAACAAAGCGAAAAGTAGACATCAAGTTCTATCAGGGCTTACGATTTAGAAAAAGGATCATTGCGCTATAAATGTATTCATTTAATGCAACCACTGGAAATCGAATTGGTGCGCGCGAGTATACTAAGCAACGGCAATATTGCAAACAAATACCATGCTTGTGCAACAATAAATCGGCATTGAATAAGCTATTCAGTATGTTATCACGTTAACTAACTCAGCAATACAAGTAAATGATACATCTTAGACCAAGGCTTTGTGTTCCTACTAAATTCATTTTATAATTGACGCAATAATGTATAGGCTGGTGCATAACATATGAAAGCATTCATATGAAGCTTTCATACTCATGAAAATTATGACAATAGAGAATTCGCTAGTCTCTTATCCTGTTTGGATTACTTTTGCTAATTTTTCTGCGACAAGTCCCATAATGACAATAAATTGTTCAATTCCAGGATCCTATAAATTTGCACATACGAAATTAAGTGAAAAATTGTAACGCCAAATATATATATTGACTTATAGATATTGAGATGCCGGACGGATTATTATATTGTATCTTGTAATATTGTTGCTCGTTAGTTGCATTATGAAAATGGAAAAAGTATCATTTTTTGGCTGTGACACCCTTTTGTGGCTTTGGTTGCGGATCTTGGCGAAACTAGTACATATGGGTAGGGTCTATCGAAAAACTACCACATACATAGTTTCATCGACCTACTTGGAGAACATCCCTAGTGGGAGGCCAAAATCGAAATACCGCCGACCCAAATATTTGAATAGAACTCCTGAACACACGGCTTGGAGTAAATTTTTGAAACTTTTCACGTACAACGGTGAGGGCTAGTAGTATCAGAAATACTCTGTTATGGGACATTCGACCTGCCGTGGTGGACGGTGACACGCATTTTGTTCATTTTCGGACATATCTCGACAAAGTATTGGATACACGTGAGGTAGCCTTTTGGCATTTTCAAAAAAGTAGCGGATGTACCAAGTAGAACCTGAGGAGCTCTATACACTGCAAAAAACTCAATTCAAAAATATTTATTCGTTGACGAGATATTTAGTGAAATAATTTTTGAAGATGTGATGTGAGCCGTTCTGTTTATATTCAAACCCCAATATCTATCCTAATACATTATATAAGCGCAGGATCAATATCAAATTTGGAAGAGCATAAGTTGGTCTATTGGCTACATTGAACATTATTTGATTCAGCAGACTTTAATACAACTGGGGGGTCACGCCTGCTAAAAGTTGGATTCCTGCCAAATCGCGACCAAAACATTCCGACGTCCATAACTTTTATCAAAAGTGGAAATTGAAAAATCTGAGAGGGTACTATTTGCGCCATCTCAGTGGCTATCCGTCGCACTTTAAATTATAAAGATACACCAATTACTCGAAAAGTTGGATTGATTTAAATAAATGGGTATTCTATTTGGCGAATAAACAATAGCAGACATAACCACCTGCTCCTAGCCACCTGGGTCATCCAGGCGGCTTACATTTCGGATTTAGGACCTATTAAAATAGTAGTCTTCAGATATGCACAAGACGAAGTATTTTCACGGGGTCAAGATTTTAGGGGTCACCTCTCGAAATGTCTGATTTAAGCGAAGTGTGTTCATTCAAATAAGTCTAACTTTAAGAGCTATTGACGTATTTACATGATTTAGAGCGCAATCGATAGCTGTTGAAATAGCGCAAATAGTACTCTCTCAGATTTTTTAATTTCCACTTTTGATGAAAGTTATGGACGTCGGAATGGTTTGGTCGCGATTTGGCAGGAATTCAACTTTTAGCAGGCGTGACCCCCCAGTTGTATTAAAGTCTGCTGAATCAAATAATGTTCAATGTAGCCAATAGACCAACTTATGCTCTTCCAAATTTGATATTGATCCTGCGCTTATATAATGTATTAGGATAGATATTGGGGTTTGAATATAAACAGAACGGCTCACATCACATCTTCAAAAATTATTTCACTAAATATCTCGTCAACGAAAATATATTTTTGAATTGAGTTTTTTGCAGTGTATAGAGCTCCTCAAGTTCTACTTGGTACATCCGCTACTTTTTTGAAAATGCCAAAAGGCTATCTCACGTGTATCCAATACTTTGTCGAGATATGTGCGTGCGAGATATGAAATGAACAAAATGCGTGTCACCGTCCACCACGGCAGGTCGAATGTCCCATAACAGAGTATGTCTGATACTACTAGCCCTCACCATTGTACGTGATAAGTTTCAGAAATTTACTCCAAGCCGTGTGTTCAGGAGTTCTATTCAAATATTTGGGTCGGTGGTATTTCGATTTTGACCTCCCACTAGGGATGTGCTCCAAGTAGGTCGATGAAACTATGCATGTGGTAGTTTTTCGATAGACCCTACCCATATGTACTAGTTTCGCCAAGATCCGCAACCAAAGCCACAAAAGGGTGTCACAGCCAAAAAATGATGCTCAAATGGAAACGGAAAGGAGCATTATATACAAACAGAGAGCATGAATTCAATTTGAATCGCTTTGTTCATATAAAATCAGCAGGTAATGACGGCTTGGAGCAAAATGAGAAGGACACAACTTCGGAGTACGTTTATCAGTGTTACATTTAGTAATGAAATAAAACTCATAACCACCACTTTGTTCCAATTGTTTCATCGAAAATCCAAAGTTATACTCGACCTGCAAGTAAGTTTCGCAGTTCAAAGCTCCATGTATTAAATAGTCAGAGTCTCAACTGTTCAATTTTTATTTTTTACTTTAATTTCTAATTACGAGTTTAAGATGAAATGTCTTGAGAAAACCATGTGTGATTCTGTTCGCTATCTTACTCCATTATTTCTTATATCGATAAAAAGCTTGCTCCCTGGTTCATCGGCTGGCTACGTCCTTGTTGCAAAGATAAGATTCATCTACGCGTCTGATAATTCACTTTCAGCATCTAAGGTAACCAGTGCTAACATTTCCGACCGCATTGAAATTTTCTACCAGCTGAAATTAAAGCTTTATTAATTAATACCAATTTTGTTCAATCAGAGCAAACTGCGATCAAGTGCTATTTTAAATAAACTATCTGTCAAACTTATGTAATTTAAAAGCAAAATCAATGGATGCAATGGATACCTTACGTTTGTAATTCCCAATTAAAATTCCATTAAAGGTCAGGGATGCAGAGAAAAGTGGTGACAAATTAATCATGACTAGTTTCTGTTCGGAAGCAGGGATAGCATTTGCGGAATAAGTTACATGTAGGAAATATTCTAATCAAAATTTTCTCAGTGGCTCCCGTTTACCGTAACTTCAGATAGCTTACTTACGTGAATTTAGAATTCTGAAATTAGATTATTTTTTGAAGATTTACCGGATCAATGAATTATGTTGAGATAAAGTTGATACATATACCCGTTGATGTAACGTAGTTTATCTGATTGTTTATGTCCAGACCAAACGGTTTTATAAGGTCCTATAAATGACTGAAATGTTACTTTAAAATGTCTCAATTGTTTTCATCTATTATGGTGCCATCAAATAGGCCATCTATTCATGTAAACTGGAAATATTGTCAAGATTACCTATGCTGGGTTACGAATTTTCAAAGTCAAAAATTACGTAAACTGTAAGTTAGCATATTAAACGGACACGAAAATCTTCATGGTACTTCCAGCATTATCGTTACGTGACGTAGAAGGAAATAAATGACCCTCCCACAAGTCAACTACTGTCATGGAATACTTTTTCAAAGAAAAAATATCATCAATTACGTCATTATAATTTGTTTTCATTCGTTTTATATTGAAACTTGAAATTAGCAAGAAATTAAAAATGACCGCTTGTTACACTGTAAGGTCAAAATGGTGTTTTTCTGACAATGAGACACAAATATCATACGTAGATGGAATAAAGACCCTTGTCTTACGGTTAGATGGATTATATGTTATATTTCAGTTGTTACTAATATTACAAACTTAAGATAGACAGCTGCAAAATTCCTTTGAAAGCGTCGGTGATACTGTTGCACCTGAGGCTGTTACTTCTTCCCAGGTGACATCAAAAAATAAGAAACACCGTCAAAGCCATAACAGTTGCGCACATGTTTTAAAAATTATGCATAAAACGCGAATAAAAGTAAACCGTTATTTGTTAAAGCAGATGACGCAGTTATTTGATTCGTTAACGAATGCATGAAGTGTAGATAAAATTGTTGTTGACATCTATTTCGTAAATATGTTTCATACTGACAGATATGTAGATAAAATGATTGGTAAGATTGTTCGTACCGAAAGCCATCATCAAGAGATCTCTGAGGTTGTTTGTGGGCATATTTTCTAAAAATGATGTAAGGAAATAATCTTTATGAATTTTGCAAAACTTTTCAGATGAGTTAACTATTTAATAATTCAAACAGTAGCACTTTATGCAGTGAAATGAAGAACTTTAATTATATCTCGTCGTCAGTGAAAAATACTGGCATTCATCATTTTGTGTTTGCGCTGTAGTTGTGAACCCTTTCCAAACAATTTCAGCTAGTTCGTACAATACACAATACTCTAATGCTTTGTGTGCATCCACCGTTGCATACGATGGAATATATGTATGTACATACGTAAATTCAATAAACCGTACCACATTTAAATTAACTCAAATTACAAGGAGAAGAAAGTAACAGGATAACCTTATATATAGTATAATCACGCTCGTCTCCACTATGCAACTATTTGCCGTAATTGTTACACAGATATTGGTAATAAATAAGTAAGATGTTGGCGTTCTTTACATAATTAAGAAAAATCGATTGTGTACTTTAGTCTGTTAAAACTATAAATGTTCAACGTCATTTAACATTTAATGCGGCACATTGAAACAAAGATATATAACATACTACTGCTTCCCAATCTTCTAATTAATTGCACATTCAGTTAAAAGAATTTGGATCAGTTATGTGTTTAAAAAATTGTATGCGAAGTTCCATAATGTTCAACTAGATTGGTGCAAACCTATTTTTCGTGTAAAGTATATACGACCAATGATTCAAGGCTTTGTCAATATGGAATTATGAAGTGGGTTTTCGGTTTGTAAATACAACAAAGGATACTAAAAGCAACTAGAGCAGTATGTTATGATAACAGCCAAGAACTGCCAACCTTAGAATTTGTTCCAACCAACCTTAGAATGATTTTATTTATCTTTTATCTGTAATTGAGTATCAGGGTTTCTTAATTCATATTTAATTACATTTTTGATCTCACGGTCTTTTACTAAAATGGATGGTTTTAAAATACAAATTTGTCAGCCGAATGATGATGTACAAATATAAATTATTCCTCTCAGTACATAAACATACTGTTGGTAAACTTTCACTAAAATTAGAATGCAGAGAGAGCAACTCAAGTGTAAGCATTCCAAGTGCTAATTCTTTGATATGACCATATTGGAGATATGAATCCTCGCAATATAAGAATTATTAAAGGTACATCTCTAGCCATATTTCCTTGCTCCATGATCCTAATTAAAATATGGCTCTTGTGATTAGTTGCTTATTGCGTTGCAGGACAGCCTTCGTACGACTTGTAACACATCAGCAAGAGGAATAATTCTTCCGGTTGAGAAATTCCGTATTCGACGTCATAATTGACGCAACATTAAAAAATAAACATTTAATAGCCTTCTTTTTTACTAATACAGAAAATAAACGCAGATACAACAACTCAGGAGATTCAATCAGGTTTGAAGATTAGACATTGGGCATTGAAAATATCCTTTCAATGCAAAACGTTATTCCAACCTGTAATCCGTTGTGAATTAGCTGATTATATAAAAGTAAGTATTTAGTTTATTGTCATTTGTGATTTTTACTACTCTATTTTTTACATATTACATATAGTTACTTACATATTTTTTGTAATTCATCAACTTCAAAATGTATTACATCATTTTCATGGTATGTTAAAATTCTGCTTCAAAACAACAACACTGATACATTAGTAAGTTATACTGGCATAGTTAGGTGGAAACACCACTTGGCTCAAGATGTCTCATTTTATCATTTCTACAGCTCGGACAGTAAAGACTTGTTACTAACGCGCACAACAAATTGGGCCAATCAACTGCATAACACATTCCATACCATTTCTACACAAATCGTACTTCAGTCGCACTGATCCATTCTACCTGTAATACAATTATAGGGGCGAATGTCATGTAACCAATGAGCGGTGTGGCGGTTAGTTAAAAAGATGATGAGACTTTTCTCTTAGAATGTGCCCAAATCTAATTAACTTTTCTGTTGCGAGAAGATTTTCATATTTCAAAGTGTACCTTACTTCGTATTATACGCAATAAAAATTACTATACATTTAAATATCTTCAAAGCATTTTAATTTCTTACGCCGGTGTTGCAGTAACAAAATCAGTTGCAAATTATTACCCGGACCTTATCAATATATAGAATAGGAGCCAAATATATAGTGGAGTCTAAAATCTTTCACAAAAGTTATATATGGAAGGTTATAATTGCTGCATTCATATTCATGATGCTCAAGTTCATAATCCTGTCGGATAGTAATAAAAACAAAATAGTAATGATACTCGAATGTTGGTTTTATTGAACGTTATCTGAAATTTCATTCATAAACTATACTTATCCAACTCCTTATTTTTACTGCTCAAGAACAACTGGCACGAGGAATCTCTGTAACTTTACTCACAAAAAATGAAAACCATAGTGTCCATCTAGAAGCAGAAATTAACCTATTGAGTTTGAGTGATCTATTATGATCAGGATTAATAGGCAAGGAGACTTGAGAGCACAACCCAGTAGGTATGAATTCCACAAAAATCCACTAATTTAAACAATGCTAAACTTTTATTCGTGCATTTAAATTATGTTGGCGCTATTCCGAATATAAATATGACGATTTTTTCCCACGTGGCATTAGTAATTTTTTCGGCCGTGATATTTACATATATACACAGTAACTTAATCAAAAAGTCAGTGATTTGATAGAACCATTTGAACGATCAGGTCATCGTTTGGTCCTAATGCCCTGCAGCTGCTTGTGAGTGATTGTAATAAAAATTTGCCTTCAGATGAAAACACAAATATGATATTGAGAATCACTAAAGTTTCCAATTTCACTTCAAACAACAGGAACATCGTCATTATCTAGAAAAGTACTATGAACTTTCGCCTACACTATAACGTCATCAATATCATTTGCAATGTTGGGTTCTTTCACCCTCTTTCGATTTCTCTTAAAAAATTGTTTAGTTTCAGATTGGGCCGCTCCATCCCGTTCTTAAATCGGACAGTCAGTAAAGTATTGCCATCTAATGTTATAGTCATGCATTATTTGTTATTATTTTTGTTTTATAGGCGACGCAGCAAACTTTTGCGTCCAACCATTTCAGATATTTCGGATTGTAAATATTTCTATAATTTCTGTTTGTACTCGCTTCAGTAGCAATCTGACCTTTTCACAATATTCCAATGGTCAAGCGTTTTACTTAGAGACGTCGCAACCACATAAACGCACACCTTATCTAACGCTTCCAATTTGCACTAATGTTTTGTCAGCAAATACAAAATACGTAAAAATTGTAGGCGCAAGAAACAAGTAGCTTGTTCTTTGGTTAAATTTACAAGGATAGTGAATTAACTAATTAATGGAATAATATTTATTCGTTGTTCATTAATAATAAGAACACAAGTTTTATGCGTGGTCTAAAGCACGGATGCAAATACCCAACAGATACCGGTTCTTTGTTGTCCAGGTTTTAAGCATCGCCACTTATATATTGTTACCTCCAGAAGAAGTTTGAATTCTGCCTACGCCGAGCCATATGACTTTCGGGCGGATGTGATTGGTCCGTAGGACTGTGTGAATGGAAATTCAATGGCAAAATCAAAACAAAAAACAGCTGGAACGGCGTAGCTAGACAGAATTGATAGTTTCGGAGGCACTGTATGTCTGTCGGATGTGTGTACAAAATGAGTTAATCTTTTGGTGTATCTAAAATCCACAAAATTATTTAACGTTTAAGAGTGGCTAACTTTCCCCGAGTTGGGTAGGATTGATTCAGGTTAGGTTAGGTTTGTTTGGGTTAGATATACATGAAGATAGGCTAGGTTACATTAGGTTACGTTAAGTCACGCTAATTAATTTTGTGGATTCTTGGACTCGTGGTTTTTTGGACTTGTGGATTATTGGAGTTGTGGATTTTTGGTCGTGTGGATTATTGGATTTTTGTTTACATCGAGCGTTTATTTTCTACTACTTCTGCGCCTGTCACTTACTGCAGGACTTTCCACCCTACAAGGTATCAACGCCATTTTGTCCAACTAAGTCGACGGAACCAATTTGGATTTGCATGTAGATCGCTAAGACAAATAAAAAGTGCTGGAATTTTATTGTTTGTAAGGGTAGTGTTATGTTTACAACGCAACGCAGTTATTCACGACATTTTACCTTCACTGTCTGTATATGAGCAGTTATTGGTTTTACTGGTCATCATTATAGGTACTTGGCACTTCTGCAAAGGGTAGTTTGTCATTTACGGTAACGAAGAAGAATTGAGGCTTGCTTTCGTGTTCTTGAGGCTTGATCTCACTTTCGAGACTTTCACTGTAATATCTACCACTCTGACAAGAATACACACATTCATATAACATACCAATTCTCAAACTGACAAGGTTCTCAGTAAACTGATCAATGATTACAGTTATCCTAATTAGCCAAAAACGTACCAAACAGTTGGCAATGAGCATATGTAAGTCGATTTTTATTTGTTGACCCTTGTTTTGGATCAGAAATCCAGAATCTGGATTCCAGACCAAGTAAATACAGATATATATAATGTAATGAAATGAAATGTGGACATATTAATTTATTTTCGACTGTAGGTGATTTTGGATCAACTAATGCTTACAGTGTCATTTAAAAATGTAAACACTTTATTGAACAAAAACAAGTGTTAACATGATCTACATTATGTCAAGTACAATCGGTATGCAACTTAAGCTCCCTAGATATCGTTGTACCGTAGGTTGAGTAGGGTTTTGTAGGCACTGTCCATCGCCGAGCAAGAATTTCGACATGTCAATACATATATTGTACGCAGGTTAAAGCTCAAGTTCGTTGCTCTCTTGTCGCGTTGATAAAATATTTAAGTATATTGTCTAACGTTACATCACATTCATTGTCGCCCTTGGGTATTTCTTGGAACAGACCTGTGATTCTTGCTGCGTTTGAAAGGTTTCAATCATTTCGTATATTTCAAATTTTTCCAGTATCTCATATTTTTTGAAATCGAATGAAGTCAGTGCTTACAACATTACCTCGTATAGTATAACAACATTACATAGGTAATTCTACAATTTCATGTCCAAACTGGGTAATTTCCAACGATTACGTGCTTATTGGTAATTTTGGCTTGCCAACATTATGGGAAAGCCAATATGAACACCGGCAGCAGCATAAGAGAATAATAGACAAAGGATACATACAATAAGAGTGTATTCACATTAGATATTGACATGCAGATCAATAAGAAGGATAACGGCAAAATTTTAAAGAATAAACTGGAACCTTTTATCCCCAAATCAACATGAATTGTAACCAACAATAGACGTACCCCACCTGGTCACCTGCTACTAGAATTATATATCATATGAGCTAGGGTTCAGCTAAGCGGCGTGAACGGTAATAAGGAATGAACTTCGTTAGAAGCTGACTACGCTGATTGGCAACCAAAAAGCCACAAGTGCAAGAAGTTACAAAAAGGAACATTTTCACTTGTGACTTGTCGCCAATAGTAAACCCCTTAATTTTGTATTGAAAATTAACTGTGCATACTACACCAAATCACTATGCAACTTGAATCTTTGAAATATTGGCCAGCTGCAATTTGTGATTTGTCCTCAAACCGATAACAATAATTATTGCCTACAAAACCTCGAATAGAGCACAAAAGTATCATTTTTCAAGTTTAATAGTGGATTTTTAATGCAGTTATAAGATTGCAAGGATTAAGAATTTGGCGTCGGAACATTTATTTATTTAATTCAATGCGAGTGAAAATAGTGAAAATAGAAAACTCGATTCATGTTTTAGGAATAATTGAATGCAACCAATTTTCACGCGTAACCGTGTTGATACAATAAACTATTACGTGGTTGTAATAACTATGCTTTGACTGGGTCCGATTTGTAGTGAATAATAAACTGTTGATTGAACGTGTCTAATTAATTCTTGTGATGAATTAGCATAAAAGCATAAGCATAAACACACCTACTGTTCCATAAATTTGGCAGACGAAATCTGTGCATCTTTAACAACGAGAGTGTCCACAGAAACTCGAAACGGCGTTTCATTTTCTAAAAAAACAATACTATTTTCCAAATCGTTCCAGGGTAAATCACAGGGTAAATCCTAAAACCCCACAGGTATTTTAAATGTGGGTTTACATGCCATATAGGAAAGACCCAGATCCGACTTTTTGGAGGGATAATTGGATACAATATTCGGATTACTCGTTAAAAATAGAGTAATTTTGACGTACGAGTTGATTTTAAAAAAATTGGCTAGTCGAGTAAATTTCGAAAACTAGGTTTAGTGAGACTATTCAAACGATAACACATTTTTCCACATATTTTGGCCAATTCGGATGAAATTTGGCATGTGGCTTCCCGAAGGGACTCTTCCGACAGTTCAGTCGGGAAAAATGGGGTTTTAAATAATTTGACTTTAGTTTTTGGGGTCAAAATTCCAGCCTTCTCAAAAGTGATGTTTGCGGGTGCCAACTGATAAAATGTGATATGCAGAGTATTTGACCAAAGAATGCCATATAGTTAACGGCAACACATAATCAAATAAGCTTTTTTAAAAGTTTGATTGGCTACATGAAATCGGAACATGCTTAAAATAGCAATTTGGAGCAATATTATTGAGACACGTTAACGCCATGTGTGGAATACACCTAAGTACGGAATATTATTTCCAGTATTAGAGGATGAGTGCGACGGGTTAAAACTAATATTGAGGGCGTAATAAATTGTTATATATTCATTGTTTTACGAAATTGCAAATATAAACCGCCGTTATTAATTGCCAACAACTTGTCACAATTTCCTCAAACTAGAACTCCCATTATGTCAAACTAGAACGATTATGTCACTTCAAATGCAATAAAAGGGTCATCAACCCTTTTAATGCATTTGAAGTGACATAATCGTGCTAGGTATTCGGACGTCGTCGAACTATTGCTGGTTCCTTGCCATAAAGAAACGTAGCTTCACATTGTAAATTATATGTCACTTCGGGTTCGGATGATCAAGATATGTACTAATTTTACTTTATACATAAATGCTTAGTTAAATGTTTTTTGTGTTCAATCCTTGAAATTCCTGAAGAAAATGTCGCAAAAGTTTATAATATGTCAACAGTAATTTTTGCAATAGATATTTTCTTTTTCATTTCTTCAGCAAAAATTTCGTAGCAGGACAGGCGGTGGTACATGGAATCTTTAGTTCAAAGTATCACACCTTGGCAATTATAATGACTGTGGTAATAGAGATCGGCATTGCTGTACTATTAGTTTTCAAAGAATATAACTACAATTGGGTGAGTGGCATGCTAGAATTAATTGGGCTCAACTAAATGGTGAAAACACAAATGGTATTCGCTGAATAATATTACCAAACATAGAATCGCGATAATTTATTTTGAAATGATGTAAAATAAATAGAAAATTCAAATTAAACATTTCATTCAAATCTAACAATTGCTGGATCAACAACGAAACTATGAACTCTTCAGTGATTGAACCGTCATATAATGTGATGTCATTAAATAATGTGATGTTGGGATATTTTGAATTTCGCAAGGCAATACATCGTCGCGAGCGGTGTTCATGAGTCCTTCAATGAGTATCAATACACAATAAGCAATATTTTTAGTGGAGAGCACGACGACGCATTGTACAACCATCACCGCTGTCCCCGCTATTTAGGGAACAGGTAGTTCTCTAGATCAGCATCGAGGCGATGGGTAAGGGATCGTACATTTAGTACGTCACGCTAAAAACCGATTTTTCAGACCCCCCTCCACCCATGTCACTGTTACAGGGCACCTCTTTTAACATGTACGATCAAGCTCACCGGAGATCCCCCTTCCAGCCCTCTGAGCGTCACGCATTAAATGCAGGATCCCTAACCAGCAAACTGAGTTTGCTAAACAAAAAAATCTTTCAATCAATTTTGATTTACACAATGCAATGAAAATTAAATCAATTCAAATAATTGATTAGCATTTCAGCATGTGCGTGCATTACAAAGGTTGAATTACCAAAATTTTAGCTTAACAATTACCCTGACCGAGACAAATGAAAGGGTAATTCAAGCTGGCTACAACAGTGATGTGCGGTATGGTAAATAGTTGGCACATGGGTGCATGTGTAAAATTTCATTAAACAATATAACTATGCATTGTAGATGGAGCAAGCAAAATAGAAATTTTTATTTTCTTGTTTTATGACACTAATACGGACTTTGAATAATATTTGTGACTGATTCCGGTTAGACTGGAACAACATGAATAAAGCGTTTCACGTCGCCTATTACTTAGTGTGCTACTCTTTACAATAAAATAGAGACAGGTCATTTATAACAATATTTGTCATGGGTTTAAATTTCGAAATGTCAGCTATTCTCAAAGAACTTTTATACGACTATTTGTCAACTCGACACGGTTCGTCTGGAAACATTCCTGTTTGTGGACATCAACAACTGGTATATCATAAAAGCTAATTTACAGCTAAAATTATTTGCTTCAACGACATCGTTGAAAATGTTAGCGTAGTAAAATAATCATGAGGGGAAACGATAGGATAAAAATCTGGTTTATACCTAATCCTCAATGACGGAAATAATTCACTTTCGGCGACATAACAAAGCTAATCCATGTCAAACGTTTATTCGACACTTATATTTTGTTGGCGGGATTCCTAATGTAGTTACGGAGCAAAGCGGTTGTAAGCAATGTTCAAAATAAAACATGGGCTATTAACTCAAAATAAACGTTACTTATCTTACACTAAATATTATATGTATCAGGAGATCTATTTCAAATCGTGAATTGAAGGATTTTGTTTGCAACAGACTTCAATCTTAATTCGAAATAAAGTCGTTAGCGTGAGAAAACTATGCACTTCCCAAGAGGAGAAAAAATCTAAAAATGAGTCTATAGATTTCCAATTTACTTCCGAACGAATAATTTGATAATTCAACCTGTCAAAGTCAAACAACTTTAAATTATTGATGTGGTAAGTATTCCCATACGACTGTATATTTTGAATTTACTTTGTTTTGAGCATATTTCAACACTAGTAGCAACTGCTCCATCATTTTTGCAAAACGGAATTCATTTCAGGTTTTGATCTGATGCTCGCTTATAATATTCTGCATAGACATTTTGGGAAAGGTCGCTGATGTTTATCTATGCTATATGTTTATAATAATATTCGCGAAATATCCTTTGCATTGTCATGGAGAGGAGATTGCGTTCACCAAAGCGGAAGATATTAATACTGATAGTTTAAAGCATACCACTTTTTATCATCATATATCTTTAAACAATAATGTGCAAAAACGAATATTAGAGAGTAATGTTTACAATTGTTAACATTCATTGTTAGCAAAGTGTAAATAGGGAAAGTAGAAATTTATAATTTTTTCTATATTACAAAACTCAGAACGGTCAATAATAAGTTACTTAGTAAATTAATGGTTACGACGGGATTATAAGTGGAACTATTTATTTTTACACCAAGCTTACGAGTCCAACTGTACTCTTCATCAGGGCGAACAGCAAAAAATAATAATTTGTTTGCAAAGAATATTTGTAAATATCTATTTTAGGAATGATAAAAAATTGCTAGTAATTCAATTCGATTAATTGTTGGGAATCCCATTGTTTTTGAATATGAGTTGCTATGGTGGTTTTAATCTTCGTTTCTCCAAATGCGTTTTAAATTTAAATGGGATGTGAGTCCAGCCAGGTTTTGGAATGAAACCGTTATTCTTGCTCATGTTATCTTGATTGTGTTGAACATAAAGCCCTTCCTTTACTTTTCGTTTGATCGTATTTGGTTCTCTCTCAATTATGACAATGTTCTTGGGGTCAACAACGTGTCCTATTGACCATGCATGATCAGCTACCGTAGATAGGTTGGTGTTTCCATTTCTGCCATGATACATATGTTGTGCTCCTCGTTTTACTATGCCCTGCGCAGATTCACTAATATGTATAGGTTTTTGAGCAAGTATCAGTCTCATTGCCACTACATGGAAAGCTGTATATTCCTGCAGGCGTCGTTCTTTTCTTATCTTTGTGTCCACTAAGGTACGTGGAGATTTTGTTTTGGGGTACATAACCTATTTCTAGCTCTGAGTTATTCCGAATGAAACTTGCAACTTTTTCAGTGACTTTCGCATAGTAGGGTAGTATGGCACGTTTCTCCATTACTTCTTCATCGTTATCTTCATTAGATGCATGTGTTGCTGTTGCATTGTCTCGTCTTATTTCCTGTTTCCGTTTCTAAATTGTAACCCTTCGTTAAATGAAATTTGACGGGTAGCCATTACGTTTTAAACTATTGATAATGAATTGTAGTTCTTTTTCAACATAATTCACGTCACAAACGTTTAGTGCTCGGGTTACTAAACTGTCGACTACTGCGATTTTGTGAGCCATGGGGTGATTGGAAGTAAAAGGTAGATAGCGATTAGTTTGCGTTGTATTTCGGTAGACACAGTATCCCACGGAGTCATCTTCGTTTCTTATAAGGAATACGTCAAGAAAAGAGATACCGCTTTTTTCTTCGCTCCATATAATTTGTGTCGTTTCTTCTTCTACCGTGAATTGAATTGACTGATGAAAATTGTTAAGGTCAGTGGTTATTGACTCTACTTTCCTTGATTTTGCAATGGCGAATACATCATCTACGTAATCTAATCCAGAATTTGATAAAAGGGTTCAGTACCACTACATTTTCTTCTAACGCTTGCATACATAGTTCTGCTATAACGGGACTGATAGGAGACCCCATTGATAGTCCATTTACTTGCTTATAGTGAGACTGTCTAAAGTGGAAATATGTAGTTTCAGTGCATATTTCGATTAATCCCACCAGCCCTTCGTAAGTGAATTTTTTATGTTAATAAGTTACTTGCAAAAAGTATAAGTGGAAATATATTTACGCAAAAATGCAGAGTCAGAGTAATATTCCAATTCAGTATCTCGACCAACTCAACTGCAGTGTGTACTTACAGGAAGTTAAGCTAAAATTTGATTTAATTTAACTTCCGCATAATAGAAAATACAGGTATATATAATATTACCTTCTACCAAAAACCATTTTTGAAGTGTCAGTTTCCCTATTCAATGTTAGCTACGCTGTATGCTTAATAACGTAAAAGTCTTTTGTTATAATGTGACGTCAGTATTGCATTTTTCTGAGTACGAGAAAAAAACAATAAATTTAGGTGAGTTGGATCGCAACAATGTAACGAGGACTCATGTTTATTCGGGAAAATGGCTGGAGTGGTAAATGATTTTGTTTTGGCGTCGGAACATTTATTTATTTAATTCAATGCGAGTGAAAATAGTGAAAATAGAAAACTCGATTCATGTTTTAGGAATAATTGAATGCAACCAATTTTCACGCGTAACCGTGTTGATACAATAAACTATTACGTGGTTGTAATAACTATGCTTTGACTGGGTCCGATTTGTAGTGAATAATAAACTGTTGATTGAACGTGTCTAATTAATTCTTGTGATGAATTAGCATAAAAGCATAAGCATAAACACACCTACTGTTCCATAAATTTGGCAGACGAAATCTGTGCATCTTTAACAACGAGAGTGTCCACAGAAACTCGAAACGGCGTTTCATTTTCTAAAAAAACAATACTATTTTCCAAATCGTTCCATAAATACGCATGCATATACACGTATCACAGGGTAAATCCTAAAACCCCACAGGTATTTTAAATGTGGGTTTACATGCCATATAGGAAAGACCCAGATCCGACTTTTTTGTAGGGATAATTGGATACAAAGTGAGTTGGATCGCAACAATGTAACGAGGACTCATGTTTATTCGGGAAAATGGCTGGAGTGGTAAATGATTTTGTTTACGGAAGGAATTCTGCAAAATAAAAATCCAATGGTTTTCACCTCACAAAGGTCGTAGCCAAATTGCCGGACATACAATTTGCCGTAAATACATATCGACGGAATTGCAATTTGCCGGAAGTCCAACTTGCCGGAATCCAAATTTCCGGACAGACAACTTGTCCACACAAAGGAATCTACTGCTTTAGCTTATCTTCTTACACAAATGAAGTCGGTGAGAATGTTTGTCCGCAAAAGCTGCGCTCGCAATGCTGTGCGTGTTCGGTCCTGTTTCTGCTCAGTTTTTCTTTGCGCAGCGCAGCTGCAGGTTTCTTTTGTTTTAGTTGTATGTATTTACAAAGTACTGAGCAAAGCAGATAAATACGTCGTGTAATTCTGGCATTAAGTATAGGTAAAGGAGCCATCTGATTTCAAATATGGCATCAGTTTTAAAATCTGTGGCTTATCAAGGACTGATAAGGGGTCATGATAACCCAAGAATTTTCTGCAAATTCATGAAATTAATGTAATTTGGGAATTAATGATAGAAATCAGGATTTAATGTAATTTGGGGATTAATGATAGAAATCAGGATTTAATGTTAACATTCCGTATTTAATGATAAAATTCGGGATTTTATGATAAAATTCGGGATTTTATGATAAAATTCGGGATTTTATGATAAAATTCGGGATTTTATGATAAAATTCGAGATTTTTTGATAAAATTCGGGATTTTATGATAAAGTTCGGGATTTTATGATAAAATTCGGCTTTTAATATTAGAATTTGATATTCAATGATAAAATTCGGTATTTAATGATTAAATTCGGGTTTTCATATTAGAATTCGGTATTTAATGATAAAATTCGGGATTTAATGATAAAATTCGGGATTTAATGATAAACTTTGGAATTTAATGATAAACTTTGGAATTTTTGAAGGATGTTTTCGTAAATGTTTTCACAAATGTATAACCAATAATTTATTGATTGCTCTTTAGCCACCTGACGAAGCCATATGCGAAACGCGTTGTGGTAATAAAGAGTCTGAAAAGCAGTTAAACGTTGTTCTACATCTTGTAGTTTCTTTATTATATGATAAACTTCGGGATTTAATGATAAACTTTGGGATTTAATGATAAACTTCGGGATTTAATGATAAAATTCGGGATGTAATCAAGTGAACCACAAAATTACTCATATTTTGGTGAAAGACGAAAAAATTGGGAATTAAATTTTTGAATTCTGAAATTAACCCAATGATAGATACGCTATAATGATATTTTGAGTTTCAAATATTATGCCAATAAATTTGTACGTTCACGTCGTTTGCCCTGGAGGATTCTTCGGAAATTAGCGGATGCCTCTGCCTCTTTGAGTATTTTTATACTGTTTAATTTAACGATTTTTCTTATTTTCTAGACGCGACTTGGTCGCGTGGTCGGGCTTTCTCGTTTTATACAAATCAATATCAACAAACCTAACTAAACCGAACCTAACCTGATATAACCAAACATAACTTAAATGAAGTCTTTCATATCCAGTGAATTCCCTTTTAGATTTTCCGCCAATTTGGATTCCGGCAAGTTGGAGTTCCTGCAAATTGCAATACCGGCGATTTGGCTTTCCGGCAATTTGAGCCACCCCACAAATCTAACATTCCATTGAGCCCAAATCAATTTAAGGAATAACATATGTCCGCCGAATCGTATAAAGTATCGTGAATCGGTAATTGATTTGTACATTGCAGATTTTTGTATCTTTCAAATTGTACTAAATGCAGAGTTGGAGATTTAGGCTACGATAGGATACATAACAAATATGAAACCTTCGATTGTGTTTCCTGATGATCATTGTGTCAATGATCGTGCTCATGTCTCAATGAATCCAAAAAGAATTGTCGATGAAGAGTGTTCAGCAATTATCTTGACATAATTTGCAAATTTCAATTCAAGCGTCATTTGATGTTATTATGATATACTTGTTATGCGAACTCAAGGGTTCCAAATGGGCAAATGAATTGTTCCCGTCGATTCAAGTTAACTTTATTTTCACGAGTCCAACTGGTCCGCATTAAACCTGAACACAAAATGAAACATGGAGCCGTTGTGTTTAGAAATCTTAAACGTAAATGACTCCGTCCTAGTCCAATCAATTTAACTGACGTTGCAGCGTGCGGTCAATTATATAGACCTGTTGAATGTTCTTCTTTATGCCTTTCATTTATATGAAACTAGCAACGTTATTTCGTTTGGAATGAATTCGGTTTGAGGTTATTTGCCTGAATATTTTTGTTTTAAGAGGACCATGTAACCGCAGCAAAATTGTGTCTACAAATTAGTTATTTTTGATTGTCTGATATTAAATGTATACTTATCTGTCTTGTATTTGTATAAAACGGAAACATGCACTATGCATCTCAACAATGTATGTACACCATCTGTAAACCAGCAAATATGACCTACTCACGATGTATTCTCTTATCGATCACTAACTTTATTACTTAAATACACCATCAACAATTATATGTTCAATCATATGCCCGATCGATTGTTTATCAACGAAAAACTCAATGCGAATTCTATTGAGCAATATATTATATCACAAAACTGTGTCCAGTCTAGGCGAAATTTTGCTGTCATATGCAGCTCTGCACTTCCCAATCGTTACGTTTGATGTAAAGAATTGCCGGTTGTAGTGGCAGTTTGAAGAACATAGCGGCAACTTTCAGTTGAAACTGTTTTCAAAATGCAACTATGCTCTTTATCAGAAATTATGTGCTTGAGTAACAGATATATTCGTTTTTCTGAAACTTGATTTACTCCGCTATTCTTGATGGATTATTTCAAATCCGATGAGTAAGAATTTTGAGGCAACTAATAACATAATATTAGCTGAAATCTGTTCGCAGTATAACCGTCTGAACTAATTTAAGAGATTGTGAAAGGTAGCTTTAACGTAGCTTGAATTTAAGTCCTGGTGGGGACAGAGTTGAACAAAGTAATTATTAAGGGTGGTCGGTTTCGAACAATGCAGAATCCAAAAATCACGGAACAATCATTTCTACAAACCAACACTTCTTCTGTCACTCCAATTCCGATCCAGAAGGGATTCCTGTCTATTACTAAACAAATTTTCTGGGAATCGTTAATTCACCTGCCGGCAGTAAAGTTAACCGGAATTAAATATAGCGTACGCATTGAAAATTTGTGGCGGGATTGCTGTTGTAATTATTGTCATAAAAATAAATACGAAACGAAGAATAGACGTCGTGATCTGTAATAAACAGATTTAGACAGTTGCTATATAGCGCTATACATGATTTCTTCTTAAAATCATTTTGCAAATCAAAGTCACACGAAAAAATGACCTACGGCGACATAAAATGTAGTAAAATCGCACTTGACAGACGCACGACGTCAAACGATTGCTTCAAATGTCTTTGCCATTATTTCAAAACCGGCCAAACGGCGAAACGCTACAGCAGCATGGCAAGCTAACTTACAAACTTATGGACTTACAAGCCAGCAGCGACGTGTTGAAGAAAGGAAAGCATTGTGTACATTCTTGCAAGCAATTATTAGCAGAGGAGACGGGGTACTAATTGGTCCATACTTTTCGCCAACATTTGTACGCTGAAACAGAAATATCAAATTTATTAAGAGTACATGGGACAATAAAAGATGGGACAGGTTTGAAATTGCTGGAGCATCTGTTCAACATGTCAACTATTCATCCCAAGGTTGCCCAACAACTTCGACACTTGTCTGATGTGTTATATCCACTGGAGAAAGCAAACGTTCTCCCTAAATCTAATGCCTTGGTGAACCGAGAGTTGAAGAGTGTATTAAAAAGTTTATTCTGGGAAAGAGAAAAACAATGGCATACACAGGAATTGACTGCCTGCAATAGAACAGCGATTATACTGCAAGACATCCAATGCCGGGATCTCGCTAAGGAGGCGGTTAAAATGGGTAAAAAATTCATTTCAGTCGGGCGTGAGACGTACGGTGGATTTGCGTTTGCACTCAACGTCCAAAACTATGCAACCCCACAGATGGTTATGAAAATACAAAAGATTCAAGAGTCTGGCATACCGAGATGGTTAACGGATATTGCAAGTGGAAACAGGAATAGGAATGAAAACAGTGCAGATTTTGTACCCGACAGTGTTTCCCTGGGTGGAAATATATTTGCGATATTTACTGTGCTGCTCACAGGTTGCGCATTATCATTTCTTGGTTTCACAACAGAACGCATTGCACGAAGATAATGGTTTCCAGAGCGCGGATTCAAACAATATCCAATGCACATTCCAATATCGTTGGGCTAACGGGATATGTGGAAAGGAAAATTACGGTCAGGCAAATACATGCCGGACAAGACGATATTTAGGGCGATTTCTGGACATAAAAAACGGCAATGAGATTGTATTGTTAACGAGAAGCCTTTACTACTGATAGTTCGGTAGTATCTTATTTTCAATTGTAAGCAAAGCTATTTTTATTACAATTACCATTGTAAAGTTATTTGTGTCCTCAATGTAAAAAATATTCAATTGTAATTGATAGTACCACTGTGTTGGAAAATATTGTACATAATTAAACGACTATTATTAATAACATTACTGCACTGCAGCCGACACATCCATCTCTTTAGTATCTATCAGCAACTTGCTGACAGCAAGTTCAAGCTCATCACGTTAAAAATTGCTCCTTTCGCGTGTACATAGGAATGAAAGAGAACTTCCGTCAGGTAAATGCACTACAAACAGACCACATTCTGGTACGACCACACAGAATTCTCGCCACTTTTTAAATAATTCATCGTCAATTAATTAGGTACAGATAATTTAGGACTTAAACCTCATCAGAATTAACCTGTACCACCACCCCACTTACATATCGTAGGTATTGATTTTGGCCAAAACAGCGTGACACTATGGAACAGCATCAAATATTGTTGCATTGTTGCCGGTCAGTTTTATATTCATTCAGATATTTAATGTATTTTACCTGGACAAATCATTATACGGAATGAGCCATTTTACTTATCAAAATCTACGATTTGTTTTTCCATGTTACTGGAGACCTGATAGTTGAACGCGTTGAAGTTGAACAAGTTTGTACAACAATAAGCCGAAATTCAGTATTCGGTACCCCTCCACGTAACAACACGGCAATATATGTAGATTCAATATAATCTCAGCCATACCATCTGTTCGTACAAGGTACGATCAGTTTGTTTGACCTTTTGTATGTTCATTGAAACCAGAACATCGCCATAAAACATTTACATTTAAATACTCATACATTTAAATTCATAGCACTATGAATTAACTATGAATGTTTTTTTAATTCAAGTTTTTTAATCAACACAATTATACATTTTTGACAGCGTACGTTTTGACCTGTGTATATTTGTTCTATGAATATCTCCACAAGCTAAAACTACGGCGTTGTTATTCTTCAATGTTGTGTCATCTATAATTTCAGCTTAGTATTATTGCTCAATTATTTTCTATCAGTCTAGTGCAGATCACGCATTCATGAATTCTTCACTTACTGGCCTCTAATTCTATTACATGAGCTTAAATATTCCATCGGAGATTATCCTATATTATTTTCGTATACGCGGTTTGTTGAAAATCATCGCATCAGCGAAGAGATTATCCTGTCGAGTCGATTCTCGAGTGGCAATGCGAAATTGTCACTGTTTCACTACACGGCCTAATAAGTATTTTTGTTGCGACGAAATTATTTTCTTAAGGACAGATTCGCGAATGGGATAGTACTGAATGATTACTCCTAATTGCATATTATGTAAAAACAGAAACTAATTTAATAGATAAGTGATTTTTTAACAAAATTGGGACTACTTAAAGCTTTCACGGCTCCTGCTGATGGTCTTGACACATAAAACAAGGGGAAAAATCCCAGAACGTTGTACCTGAGACCAAATCATGTGCACTGACAAACAAAAAATAAATATTTTATAAAATTCATGCGGTCACATGCGCCAAATTTTTGTGCCTTCTATTAAGAAATATCAAATTTTTAATCCGACGAGAACAAAATATTTGTAGATGTTCTTTTTAACAGCAAACAAACGATTGTTCTGTTATCGACGAACCAGATGACATCAGTTCTTCACTATATTAATTTCATTAAGTAGGACACAAATTGTACCAACTTAGTGTGGCTAAGTTTTATCACTATCAAACATCATCTGAGCATATATGTGATACTTGAGGTTCGAAAATCCAACTTTTCGGGGAACAGATGCCTTCTTGTTACCATACATGCTGCATTTATGTACTATTTAATATGTTTAATTTCTGACATAGTTTTATCTGTAACGTTGCACTAACTAAGAGTTTGAATTACAATGAATTTTTATCGACACAAAAATTTGGCGCATGTGACCGCATGAATTTTATAAAATATTTATTTTTTGTTTGTCAGTGCACATGATTTGGTCTCAGGTACAACGTTCTGGGATTTTTCCCCTTGTTTTATTTTTTACTTTTTTATATGTTGCTATATTGTAATGACTACGTATATTATAATTGTAAATTTACATTGTAATAGTTTAAATCACAACATTAATCAACTTTCTATCGTTGTGCTCTACAATATTAAAACCATGATTGAGGCTGTAACTAATTCAGCTAACAATACCAAGATCTACACTGTCAGCTTAAATCCAACTCAATTTTCTCTCATGATATTATCAACCAATTTACTGAAGCTTTTTATTTTTGGGTTCAGTATAAATTTTAACCGTCATGCGATAGAATGTTTCGAAGAACCTTTCACTACCGTTATTTGTAATACAAGACTGCCTTTGTAATACTTTGTAATGCCTTGTTACATACATTTTGTATTAAAGATCAAAATCTGGAATTTTATCCATCAATCAAACTATTTCAAGCTTCTGTAATGTCAGATTGTCACAAAAAATTGGTAATCATGGCAACAGGGTAACCATTGCAACCAGGTACCAATGTTAATCAGGTAGACATGTCAATCTGGCTATACTCTAACTATCTCATAACAATACCAATTTGGTAACCATAGCAATCAGTTAACCATGACAACCAGGTAACCATGGATTCTCCAACGTCGTTTATATTTTACATTCCAAGTTGTTTCGTTGTGAACTACATATATGCTGTTTGCGTATATCATCAGAAATGCCCTTCAAAACCACATATTTTCCATAAAAACTTATCAAATTCTCGACTTTTTAAATTTTTCTCGATAATCCAACCTGCGCCACCCTTCGAGAATGTCAGATTTTTTTGTTTCGGCCAAATCGACCGAGTAGATCGCTCACAACTGCTGGCTAAAGTTTTTTGGGTGCTACTGAATGCATAATACATGTAAAGGATTGCGCATGGAAAAATGCTTCCATTGCGCGAATCGCTTGCTTCGCAAGCGATATGAATCCTGGTGCTCCGCTTCGCTCCGCACGGTCCCATGTACAAAAATAATCACTGCATTCAGGAACTTTAATTTAATCATAATTTTCCATAATCTACAACATTATCGCATTTTATTGCATACCAGAGTTTTGTTACTAGGGTTTAAATCTGCCGTAGACAACTACGATATCATATATGATGTGGTCCGACGCGTGGTTATAAAAGTAGAAAGAGTAGGACAATGCAACTATTTACTAAACGGAGATCTCACAACTTTTATACCATCTTGCCTACATTTAATTTTTTTTCAATGAAAAGTTTTTATCTATACTTTGTATTGTGACTCGTATCGTGCATTCAACTATTCAGACCAGGCAAATAAAATGTTTAAATTGGTTTTGTTGACAGGTTTCTCTTGTTGATTGATATATATGTAAGTAATGATGAAGACCTAGATCATTAGAACAAAAAATGCAGGGATCGACGACGGCGTTAAATTAACACGGCAGGTTAATCTCGAACGTACAAGATGTTAATCGACATATTTTGTATATGAATAAAGTGCATGATTGAAATTGTTGCGACCCCGTGTTAATTTCATCAGTTAATTTTACCTCAGAGCACACAGTTTCTGACGCGTCTTGCATTAAATCAACATCCTTAAAATGTTAAAATACCCTGTTGCGAGCCATAACACCTCCATATAAGAATTTATATACAGTTAGCAGCAGTTAATTAAACGCCGTGAAGGCATGAAGTAGTTGCAATAATATTTTTCACGGCTGAACAGTAATCCCGTCTAAATCGAAACAAACAGAAAGCCGTAATAGACAAAACAAAACGTAACAAAAGTTTGATTGATTTAAGAATGGCCATGATTATGATTTCTGATTGTCACCGTTTTTGAACATATTATTCACTCTATAAAACATTCAGATAATAGGATTGTTAAGATTGTCATGAACGGGACCAATCAACAAAACATTAAACACGAAAACCCGTGTTGTTTCGGCTCAAACTCATGACAACTTACAACCTGATAAATCAGAATACTTTCCCAAAAGGATTTTGAAATTGGCTTTGTCTGAAATGGCTGACATTTCTTACAAGGGAAGTATTAGAGTGAGATATTATGGCCTTGTGAGATATGTTATATTTATGAATTTTTCGCGATAATTTTGATGGGAATATCCGTTTTCCCAAATGGAGCCTTATATTTTCTCCACAGTGAATTATGGAGATTTTCCCGCTTTCTAGATATCAGTTAACATAGGAAATATTATGCGCGGTAAATTGTTTAAAATTGTAAAATTTCGTTAATATTGATAAAAATCCAATTTTTTACCCATATGCAGATTTTGGAAACCATGTACATCGATTTTGTTGAAATTTGGGAAAAGTGAAATTTTTGAAAAGTTACAAAGTCTTTCCTCACATAATTTTCCCCATGTTAATTGCTATCTGGAAAGCGGGAAAATTGCCCGCGAAAACCATAGAATTCATTGTGGAGCGAATATACGGCTCCATTTGGGAAAACGGTTATGCCCATCAAAATCATCTCGAAAAATTGATAAATATGGCATATCTCACAAGACCATATCGGTATGGTCATTCTGATACTTCCCTTGTTAGTCATATCCTACAACTGTTTTATCATTAAAACGGCGTAGGGGGAATATTAGCCATTTAAAAATTCCATGTTAGTGGTGTGGTTGTATGTTTGCGTTATATGCAAAATAATGTACTAGCCTGCAAAGTATTAGATTTCAGTTTTCAACTCGTATCAAAAGCAACAATGGTATCGATTGGAAGTCTGAAAGTAGGCGAGGTGTCTTATGGTCAACGGATTAAATTAATAGTCACTTACTTTTGAGTGAATATATACTAACAAATGATATGAGGATGGGCCTCCTCTGATAATTGTCTTATTTAAATGCAGTTACAATACCCAAAAACTAATACAACCTATGTATAAGGAATTTAACCTTCTATGCGATATAAATTTTGCTTTTACCATCATCTGAACAAACGACCTAAATATCTTTGTTACCTATTGTTCTTATTAAATTTGCTGTGAAGAAATTTCAGTGAATGTCGCTGATGCTATCTTTACTAAAGTTACGAACATCTAATACTATGAAATTTTATTTATGATATTGTACTCTTATTTATTGTACCAGATCCAGCCTTTCTCTCTGATTGGGGTAAGTTGATACAACGGGGGTAAAGTGAGATAGCATGTCCCTCAAAGGGCAAGAGGTTTCTTGCAGTTCTTTCGTTCGATTTGGCTGAAAATTTGTACGGACCTTCTCTACAAGTGCCCGCACGAGGTACTTCGTCAAAAATTGAAATTCGTGTAATTCTGGACCAGTACCTGCTCAATAAATGTGTTGTTTCTAAATGCCTTTAACTCAAATAAAACGGGCGACGTAACTTCGTTTAGAAGTGAATTCCGTTTAGAGGTTATGTCTGAATATCTGCTCGTCAAGATCACCATAAGTGAAGAAAATTTGTTTCGACAAATTCATAATTATTTTCTGTTTCATGTTAAATATTCACTTGTCTTATTACCCTTGACAGCGTAAGTTTGTGGAAAAAAGTCCTCATTTTCACTCTATTATGGTACCATGTTCATATAGCGTGATAGCTTCTGTTGCCAACCCACCTCCATCATTAGTTTTCTCATTCGGGTTTCCAGTGCAGAGTATGTAATAGTTATGCCTTCGAGCATGTTGGTTCCACCCACCAGTCACCATCAAAAAGTGTGACATTTGTGGTGGACACCGCTCCCAGACGGTGGGTGTCGTTCATCGTTCCAGAATCACAATCAATTCATAAAAGGAAATGCAGACGGGGGAGGAAGCCACCTCCCAAATGAGAAACGATCCCCATAAAATGGCCTCAAGACTGACTGAGCATTTTAATTGGCTATTTATGATCAGCTCTGGTCATCTCGGCATCGCATCGCCTGCTGTCTGTGGAATTTCGTCTGTTTTCTTTGACTTTGTTGAGGCCGAATGGATCATTTTTAATTGTAGTCCGAGCTGTAAGTAATTAAGTTGCTGCTGAAGGAGGTGGGGTGGCAACAGAAGCGATCACGCCATATGAACATGGCACCATGATAGAGTGAAAATGAGGACTTTTTTCCACAAACTTAAGCTGTCAACGGTAATACTTTAATATTTGAAAAATGGCTTTAAAATTGGAACATACTTAACTTTACATCGACATGCGCTTTGCATCTTTGCAATTCATTCCAATATCAAACCGGATGATGATGACCTTCTCATCATTTATTCTCTTATCGATCACTAACTTTGTTACTACCGCTTAAATCCACCACTGACAATTTGATGTGTTATCTAATATGGTTGTTAGTTCGATTGAGTTTTATCAGTGGGAAAGTGCGAATTCGAAGTTCACGCATCTACTACCCGAATCATCACAAAGTGACTTTATAGATTTTACTAAAGGCGGCAGAACCGGTCACTCTGTAATATCCATAATAAATGCTCACGAATGAAAATTACCTCGAGGATATAATCCCAGTATATCATCAATGCATTAGTAACGTTAAATTAAATTGGTAACGGAGGATATTGTAATTAGTCGCTGGTGGCCAAACGGTTATTAAAAATTAAATGATTTCCAGTGTCAAATAATTTCCGGCAATCAGCAGCTTTTGCTGAAAATTAATAGCTTTGATATGCTGGAGAGTAAGAATTCATGCACGGAAAATTGTAATGCTTCCTTGATTATTTTAATTATCATAGTGTACATTTGAGTCGGAAAGGCGATCCATGACGTTAAGTACATATCGTCTAATCAAAATTAATTGTTTGATCCGAAATTTCGTCAATGATATTGCAGGTTAGTTGTCAGTTCCTCTGAAAACATTAAAGTAATCAAAATGACCTAGCAGTTTAAATCAATTTTTTATGGAGGGAATATTTAGCAAACACTGAACAAACTTTCAAAACGCGCTGAGCGGATTTTTTTATTGGTTGGACAAGTCTGTTTTTATTTCGAATGTTTGAAGTGAACTCTATACGGTATAAACTCACAAGACTTTTGTTTCAAAAGTTTTACATGCGTAGCAGTTACGTTAAATTGGTTTGTTTTAATTCTGACATTTCAAATATCGTAATTACACTCTTTAGCGGCTGCGGTGATGTTCATCCTTTACAACAAAAACCAAAAAACTTTCATCAGTCAATACTTCGGCGTCAGACTGCTCTAACATTTCAATATTAAACTTAAGCAGTGGAATCTTAACATAACGTAATACTGCAAAAACAGCCGACTTTAATTAATAAATTTCAATCTAAGAACCTTATTCAATCGATTTCCAGCTGTCGCAGCTATGGATCGTGATTACTGTTCTATTGGCACATCGAAATATTTAAGTACAAATTTATTCCTGCTTTGTCTCGTCAGCTGTCACAATTTTCATGCCGGTAATATGCAGCGTTTTTCAATGGAAGGCAATTTTACTGCAATTAATAGAATTATTATAATTCAAAAAGTATATTCTTCACACCAAATAAATTCGCATGATTGAAGAAAAGCAAAACTGTGAATTGAACAACTGGAATTTTATTGCTGGTACGAAACGGAAATGATTCTGTTCGGTACAAAATGGTCAGGAACATGATAATGGAGAATTTAAAATTTATCATCAGCTTCGCAAATGTGTCGTATCAAGCCATTACAATTGGGACTGACATAATCGATGGCCATTCATTTTCACAGTCACAGGAAGCACATATTTTCGTAGAATAAACAGACATGGATTCTGAACAACCTTCTTTCAAGTTTAATACGCGCTAGTCCAATAAAAGTAAATGACGTTGAGCAATGCACCAAAATGTATATTAAATACTTAACTGCTGCCATGTATTCTATATGAAATTAACTCGAACCAATCAGATAAAGTTACTTTGCTCAGATGTTTAAGTATCTGGCGGAACGGATGTTTCTGCCAATCAATGCATTTGTTTTTCATTACAAAACTTTTACGTAATTCCGAACAATATTTGCGTGATAGTCTCCAATTTCTAGTATGTCCATTAATCCACACAGTCCTACATTTGTAATATTTCGGACACTGATTGTATTATACACATTTCCATTTCAACAACTCATTTTCTACTGTCAAACCGTCCAGCTCATTCACCTTTCCATCTCAAAGCGTCCAAGTGCTACCGATATGAGATGATGGCGTCGATGTCTTTCCGATGGTTTTAGGTATTCTATATCTTTGGAGCTACTATTCGTGTAATCAGCAGGCTCCGTCAAAAAAATGTTGAAAGTGAAAAATTGGTATCAGGTAACACAGAATACGCTATTTCTCATTCAATGGTACCAGTCTACGAGCCACGACCCACAAGCTTGATTTGATTTAGCCCTCCGCTGAAGAAAAAATAAGAATGCATAAGTCATTTAACTTTATAGCCAAACATCCTGTTTCTATGTAACAGTTTTCCTGTGCAAACCATGTTAGAAATATGTATAACCTTAAATAAAAATTAGCATATGTTACACTATGCCGTCAGATTGATAATGTTCTGGCTACGAGATGAAAATATTCCATCCAGATGGGCCCGATCACTTCCACAAGAAGTACAATACAAACTAGTAAGGTGTAACCTTTAATATATAACTACCGGAAGAGTGCTGAATGCAAAAATAGCAAACTTATAGTTGACCATTGTGATACGTTTTTGTGGCTCAAATTAATCATCATTACCGATTTATGGCATACAATTTTTTGATGCCTGGGGACCCCCATACCTTTGACGGCCCACCCCACCGCCAGGTGACCGATTTGACCCATGGTGCCTTGGCGAAAAATGATCGCCTTGAACTCCTCTATCGATTTGCACAATAAGTTTTTTACGACTCAGTCACACCCCACCACCTCACAGACGTCGACCCCCATACGATCGGCCAATGATATGACACATGGCTGAAAATCAATAGGTGTCGTCTCCTTGGGCCAAGGTACCACTATGCAAAATTTGGGCCACATCGGTCAACGTGGAGGGAAGCTAGAATGCGCACGGACAGACAAACAGATCAATCGCTATAACTACCTTTAAATCATTTCATGCTTCCGGTAGTTAATAAATAGTAAATTCGATATTTACTCATTCGTGTTATGCAGTAGTTGTGCAAACTCCAGGGTTACAAATCTCAACAACACAAATTATTTTCTTCCTTGATAAAAGTTCACTGTTATAACACGAGTTGAACTCGTCGAGTTATACTGGTCCACACCAATCGATTAATCACAGAAACCACACTACTGATTGTAATTCAAGTTCATTTTCAAAGCCGCAAATATTTCGCATTAAATAAGAAATATGACAAAGTATGCTTGCTAAACCTCTTCTGTAAATAAATTCGTACTGCTCCCGTAATAAAAAGCATTGACGTTGCGCCATGCACAAAATTATAACGATCAGTTTAAATGTTCGTATTTGTGAAAGATGGCTTCAAAACTGGGATTATACTGAATTTTAAAATAACAACCACTTTTTCTTCGCATTTCATACCGATGGCGACCGGGCAACCGAGAAACAACATCTTCAGTAGTTTTTGTCTTATTGGTCACTAATTTTATGTCCAGAGCTTAACTTCAGCCATTGATAATGACGCCGTGTTACATGCGATGATTGGTCAATTATGATTTATTAGTCGAAAGATTAAACTCGATCCGAATTTAAATTAATCCAGGATATTGTTAATAATACGATTGTTAATAATAAAACTAATTTACGATGAAAACAACATAGCGCAGTACGGACGGACATATTTGAGCAAAGAAAAATGTATACAAAATTGTGACCACTATCGTTAGAACTGACTTCAAAATGAATTATTGGACGGATACGGCTTATAATAATTACTTCACATTATTGTTACTCGCAAGGATAAGCTGCATAAAAATAGTGATAGGGACGGAAACTTAAATTATGTATGAAAACAAAACATTCATTGGATTTCTATTGCTTTATGCATATATTGACAACAAGAAGTGCTCCTAAAAATACAAAAAAATTAACCTGTACTGAATATATAGATTTGTCCTTGCTAAGTGAAACAAGTGGCAATAAATCGTTGCATTTACTTATTATACACAAAACAATAAAGTGTCATTTATTAAATCCCGTGAAAATTTTCACTCAATTTTTGCTATGGTCTATGACCATAATACCAAATGGATGCTAAGACTGTTGTGTACGGATAGGTATTGCATAAATTTCAGATATTCAACAGATATTCAACATTCGGCCTCCCAACATATCTATTTTATTTGTTTGCATAAAGGTGAATCTTAATTATCGTTCGGATGGAAACATACAACCATATAGAGACAAGGGGAATCAAAATTACCGATCAGCTACGTAAACGAGTTTTCTACATTTTTAAGTGCAAATATTTAAAATGAAATGAATTACCTATTTCAGTTTGTAACGACACTCATTGCCTGCAACTCTTAACCAATTTGAAACCGGAAAAGAGCTAAACACCGGTGTAGCCAGGAATACTTTAGCTCAATTTTTTCTCACTATGTAATTGTAAATAATAGTAAGCAGCGAGCAAAGTTTTGCAGAAATTAGATAGCTTCTAACAGATTATTTGGAAAGATTCCTCATACTATTACCAATTTAATCGAACTTCAATCGGTGTATGATGGCCAGAATATCGGCACAAAATTTCACAGTGCACTTAATCAAGTTATGCTTTTCATATTAGCACTTGATAAGCGCGTTAGAAACATAAATACAGTGTATCCCATCTAAAACATGTTATTTAACAAAATTCCAACTTGGAAAGCTGAATTTGGGCTATCAATAAAGAACTTCCTAATGACTATACTTGTATCGTATATGGAAAAGTTTTTGGTACAAGTACAGTCGTCATCGTCTTTTCTTTGTTGTAACAGTGAAAATGCTTGATGCTGAAGTTCATACCATAACTTTAATCCGTCAGACCATGGGTAAGTTTTTAGATCGGTTTGTGATTACTTATTACTCAACGGCATGTTTGGGAGAACCGTAATTTGCTTCGTAAATCCAAGCCGCAGTACCCATGACACTTGAAACATCACAACGGTCAACTCCGACTCACAACTAGAAGACGATAACCTTAGCAATAACTTGAGCAAAGCAAACCAGTTTCTTTTCCAGTAGTCGCGGAAATCACACACTGGTATTACCTGGATGATCATCCCAACGTTACAAATATTAAGGTCCTGTATCTTAAGTGGTATTCTTTGTTATATCGGAAATGGATCTCCTCAGGTTTTTACGTTCTGCATGTGATTTTATATTAATTACACGAATTGTTAAAAAGAGTGTCATAAAAAGCTTCACTCTTGAACATCTCAAGGAATACCACGCAATGGTAATCGATGTCAATCAATGAAAGGATTATTTTGCAATGGTTAAGTGGAAGCGGATATATGTAAAATACAAACAACCGATTTCCTTCCAAGAAGCTGTCACGAATATCTAACCACATCCATTAAGTCCTAACTGTTACAGAAAATTGATTTGCAACCATTCATCTGGATTGTAAAATTGATTCCTGAGGTGTGCTAAACAAACAAACGGCGTGGAAACTGATGGTTCAGTTTCCACGCCGAGTCAATATATTGTCAATATTGCCACGCCAATATAAGTCAATAATGTTAAAATAGTAATGAACAAAGCCAGTGAAGATAGATATATACAAAACCCCGAAAATGTTTTCATTTGATTAAAATAAATAAAAGTTATCGAAGGTACGTTGCCATCACTAATGTTGCAATTGGATTGCCACTGGCGTCGGTCTAACCGTTATTATGTTGGGACTGCCAGAATGGAGTACATTTGCTGAACTGTCATTTCTTGGACCAGTAAACCACTTTATAAACTTATGCAGAACCATGTAGCATACTTTCGGTGCACGGAAACTGGGAAAATTGTAGACTTTCGGAAATGCGGAATTTATACTGATCTCAACCACAAGTTGTACCGCACTTAAGAAGTAAGGACAGCCCAGGATCAACATAATACCAAAGTAAGCCGAAATGCCTAGTTGGTCACCTGTCTGGACTACCGGATTCGGACTGGGATCATTCTGTGGTAACTTGTTGTACAACCGATATGCGAAGCTTCTCCATCTCCCCCATGGTACCGCAAATCCGCCTGCGTGAACTCGGGAGAGCGTCTGAAATAACCAGTACCGATTTACTGTGTAAATATCTGCAAAATAATGGCCCTCGTTTAAGTAATCTGGTATCGCAAAGCACTGCATCTGCATTCCAGTCTCGTTCCGGATATCTTTCTCGAACTTTAGCATAAGATTGTAAAGGTTATATGAAACTAACGGGACAGCGTATTTCTGCATCAGATACGTTGTGTAGTTCACACTTGATCCACTCAAGTTGTTAATGTTGTGAAAGCTTTCATTGAGCAACGGCAACATGTTCCGGCTTTTGAATGCTGAATAATACTCTTGCCATGGCGAGTCCAAGAATGGATCGTTCCATAAAATTTTGTATCCTCCTGCGAACAGACTTCTCAAAGACTCAAATGGACTTGGTGGCACGTAAACAGTTAAAGTACTAACAATCCCGTTTGAATATAATTCACAGATGAAATAACCGAATATCTGAAACACTACAAATATCTTCAATCGATTCCAATAAAATGGCTCCGAGCTTCCTATGAGTACTCCAAACAGGTTCAAGAAATGTCGCGTGTATGAAATACGACTGAAAATGTTAAGGTTCTTTACACATACAACAATTACGGCAATAGTACTTATCAATAACATCCAGATATCCCGGGAGAATGACTCTATCCAAACAACGAAGTCGATCTTCTTACTCTGCCGCTGTGCACCCACATCCTCGCAATACATCAAAATCTCTTTGCTGATGACAGAATAGTAGTAACTGGTGTAGCTCCGGTAATACTGCGAGTATGACCATGTATGAAAATCAACGTAAGTAGTGTCGATTATAATGTATTGTCCTGTGAGAGTTTTATCAATTGTGTGATAGTGAGTCCCATTCGATATGTCTAGGATGATAGCTGAAAAATTGTGTACTTGCGAGAGCATAATTGTTGTCAATAGTTGCGTACCACAGAATCTGAAATCAATGGAATTTAAAATTTGTGAACCACACAGCGACTCTATCGCAGTTGAAGTCTTCAGTGACGACAAAATAACTAAGGTGCGTATTTTTCGATTGTACGAGTTTGAAAAATATTTTTCGTGCAGCAGAGTCATTGGATCCAAAAGTAAATCCATGAATTTGGAGTTGAATAAGCCAGTTGTTTCTCGAAAGTTGCAGTAACCGGAGCAAACAATGGAATATTTCACACCGTTCCCCGTCGGAGGAACCGGAAATTAGTAGTTTTAGGGCCGGCAGGTTCGCAATGGAATTTAAAATCGTGCGTTCCGAAGGAGTATATCTTCGCGTCATATAGAGTGGCTTGTAGATTATGTTCAACAGCTGGGTAGATGGGTGCATTAAGAGATCCTGAAAGGTGACAAGTTCGTCGGCACGCCTCGAAACGTTAAGATCCAATGGATACATGGTCACGTGGAATGGTTGAGTGTGCCTGGATGGAAACGTCCTTCCAATGTTATTTCTGTAGTTCCTGAATATCATGCAGCGAACTCGGTCGGATGCGAAGTGAATTTCGCCGGGTTCAAACGAATGGAACGATAACTCGACGCGGTCATAGTTTGAATTAAATTGTGTGAAAAGAGGTTGAAAGGCTGAAGCAAATAGAGTTTGTTTTGAGTACACTTCGTCTCCAAACGTCAGTTTCGATGCAACTGTTAAAACCAAGACAAATGGGAAATATGGAAATGTATAAGTCGGGGTTACGTTCTTCATTGCGATAGAGAAAAATTAATGGCCTGATTGTAAATACTTTTTGTCACTTCAAATCACAACGGACTAGGATAGTCCTACAGATTACTTTTAGAGTATTGGAAATTCACCCAGGAAAGAATTTGTCGCAATAATTCATCAATTTCAAAATGTTTGTACGTATCGGTAAGTATACGTGTTAGAAGATATTGTAGGATGAGGAGTGTGTAAATCTCGGATCTTTACATACCACTAGCATCAATTGCTAACATGAAATACTTTCAAGCAAGCAACATATTCGAATCGATTTAATTTCATCAGCGCGTGGCCTAGAACAATCGATGAAGCATCCGTTTGGTAATTAATTCAACAGTATATGGACACGGTATGAAGAACTAGACATTGCGGCAATGGACTATATCCAATGGACTATTGCTCCGCCGTTCAGATTTGCGATCAGTAAACGTTCCATATTCCATAGTGCATTCCGTCGATGTTAAACGTCAAAAATCCCGGAAATAAGCTACAAGTTGAAATCAATAAACCGAAAAATATTGATGGACAAATGTAATAAATATCTCTGCACTGACGTTTTTCATATAGGAAAATTTTTTACACCATATTTGCATTTGTCAGGCGAACTAATTTATGGTCTAATTGCTTTTGTTCATGTGCATCCCATTGACCGTAAGGATTCGCATTTGGGCTAAGTGTCGTAGATTCGTGGAGTCCTACAAAGGTTAGTATGAGAACTTTTGGAGAATTTTGTCGGTCATTCCGATATTACATATTAGGAACGAAGATTCTTCTTGTTAACCGTATAGGTATTGATATTAGCAAAGTGATAAGTAATCGATTTCAAAATTTCGTTATGTTCAAGCTACAGTGCATCCCTAAATTGGAGAAGTTTGATTGTGCTATTAACGAGGCATTTAGCCGATTAGGTTTCATCATACTTCAGTGATGATAGGAGACACTGGGAGCTTGATTTCTTTCTCCTGTGCACATTACGAACGACTGGAAGCATACGACCTATCATTACCGTTATGCGACATAATCGGAAATAATCAACTCGTGATTTTAAATGTTACCATGAAGTTCATTTACCCGTACTAAGGAGACGCAATTTTAACTTATAAATCATGTCAGTTCCGAAACCATCTGACATTATAAACTTGTATTCCTTCGTCTTGAGATTAAGTGATGTAGTGTACATATGAACATTTAAGAAAATGTCATTACGTCACAGGCGAACAACTTGCTGGTTTATAGTGCTCGGTTGCACCTATGACCTTCAGAATTAATCACATGGCGTTGTAGTGCTTCGCAGGCTTACTATCATTGGGACATTTTAAATTAAGATTTTGTGGTATGTATGCTAGAGATCATATTTGAAACCCAAAAAGCTTGCTCATATGTTCAACCTAAGCCATTTTTTCGATACGTTTTCTGCCATGCTTGTACAAGAATATTAATACTCCACAATATTGTTAACTACATTCAACATTTTTAATCTCGGCTAAAGTTTTTAAATACGTGTACCTATATGCTATAATGATTTCAGATATACTCGAACTTCAAATCCGTAGAAATAATTGATTGGCAACCAGTGAGATTCAGTTCTAGGTGTCCAAAATAAAAACGTCGAGATTGTATCATCTATCTGCGAGATTGTTGATCATAATTTTATTTTGTCATTGCTATTGATTCGGTTTGATTGAAATGTTATATAATCATCCTCTTTCCCGTTCACTCTTAGCTAATTATTCCCGGCGAACTTTCCATCACCCGAGTTAAAATTTGGCGGGATTATGTAAGAATCAATTTTTGTCGTGATGCTCATTCACGTGTAAGTGATAATGACTTACAAAAATTGTTTTTATTTAGGCTGCAACTAACTCTTTAAGTTTTGTACAAGTGCTTTCAGGTAAATCACGAATAAGTGGAAAATAAAAATAAATGGATAGTTATTGCAAAAATATATGCTGTATCAAAACACATCTAATTGGCAAGGGGTTACGCACATTTACGTTGTAACTAAACATAACGAGCATCAGTAGTTCGAAATTCCAAGTTATTTCCCTCAAATGTCTAAAGATTATCTAAGGTTTATTGTTTCATATACAAAAATAAAGTCTGCAGTAATTAATGGTTTATTTAAATCACGCCCTTGAATTTTCAACGTATTGGATGCTCCAATATGGTTTGGGTTTGTAAACATATACTCTTTCTACAAACTCAAAAAGCCTCGTTTTCCAAAAAAAATTAGATTGCGTTCCGGATTTGCGGAGAGCTACAGAGTTGTATTACTACAACGTCACTTTTGGTCATCTAGGGGTTCGGCCATTTGATATTTACCAAAGATAATTAACAATGATGCCATATTTCCTTGGCTTGCATAATGTTTTAATTCTTCTGTTAGATGCCCCGAGCACGAGGAGAAAGACCTGTTTTCCAAAATTTCTGAAAGTGCGTTCCAACTATTCAAATGGAGTAAAACCTGGAAGTATTTTCGCGAAATTAATTTGGCGGCTAAGCAAACATGACCGCACGAAACGACTTAAGCCCATGAGTTCATTCACGATACTATTGCAGCTATAACCTTAGCAGTAATTTCCTTCATTTACAAATGCACACTGTTATTCAGTTTTGTGTTTACTCACTGTTATAGTTTGTGTACAATATGGATAATTTGTATGTAACCAATCGACAACTAGATTATCTCCTTTGTTGAATAGTGTTTTACATGAATGAAAGTAGTACATTGAACGCAATATCATGAATTTCTCCCGACTTTCGCAAATAGCAATGATACATTCATTTTTTCGATCAATTTTCCACATTAATCCTTATTCTCAGTTTATCTTTAGCAAGACGTATTGTAAAGGGAATCGCTTGCTGAAAAGAACATCAGCGAATAACATATTGGCATTTAAATTCTTTGACCTCATATACAGAGCCTCTGTAGCATTAAACATAATTAAACATTAAAATGTTTGCTTCAAGCAATTGGAAGATGGAAGCTACTCCCAAGTCTGCTACAACTAATGACTCCGTGGATAATGTGATTTCGTTGAACTAATTGTAAGGTTGAAATAGTCTATTATTTTCTAACTACTCATTTACTTCAGCAGCTATTTTCAAGTAAGGGAAGCCACTTCTCTGCATCTTGACAGTTCACACCCATTTTTCATAAATTAATAGCTTCGACTAAAGGAGACTTGCTGCTGGCATAGTTTTGAGCCATACATAGGTTACATGTTGAATATTTTTTCCATGTATTTTTAAATTTTTCCATGTCATAATGGAGAAAATCATTTTATGCATGTTAAACATACACCCTGTATATAACCTTTACTTAAAAATGCTTTCCAGGTATGGGCAAACAACGAAAGGACATCAAAGCTCGTTGCAGTTAAATCATCTGTTTATTGTGTAAATTATGCGCTTTGAAGGAGAAGGATAAGGCATTTCCACGAATGCTTAAATACAAGTGCATAACGTTTACATTATTCTGTTAAATATTTACATGAGATTCTTCCTATTCCACTTTATCTATTAAAACACGCAATTCACGAAGAGGTGCAGTAGCGTAGCCGAACTGCACAGTTCAGTTTGTCATACATATTAATTGTTATTCATTATGTTGGACAAGCCAAATCTTATCAAAGTGCAAAGGCGAAAAACTCCTCTTGTTTACAAATAGCGTCATTGTCTGTGAGATAACTTTCGGTATTCCGTGGAATCCAGAATTCACAACTTGACAATCAAACTCTTTCAGCTTAACACAACAAGAGCGTGGTTAGTGCTAGTCGAGCTGGTAGATCAAATATTACCGCAGGTTTAACATCACATATGTTTGTGCAATGGTAAGCAAAGAACCATGTGTACAATTATGTTAAAAATAACCCTTATGATACATTGGTAAAATGCAAATGTAGGAAAGCAAATAATTATAATTTTTGCCCTAATGCAAGACCAGAACTGCCAATATACAATTATATTAAAAAATATAACGTAAAAAAGTTTTACAAAACTGCACAATAAATTGCTGACAAATTACTTCAATCCACTCAACTTCACAGCACATCTTAGTCACCTTGCAAATTCGAAATAACATACAAAATCGTGTTAGGTACGAAGTCGGCGTCTGACAATTACTTCATGCTATTTCATCTTTTAAAACATTGTCTGAAGATATTTTCTATGGGAGGTCTACCTGCAAATTGTTGATGATGTATAACTTCCGAATCCACTTTACAATGTCGTAATTTTATGACATTCATTATCTGCTTGGAATGTCGGGAGAAGATTTAAGGAAGCCAACAAGTGAGATACAACGAGTTTGGTTTCGGTCGTCGTAAACGAGAGAAACTGAACATGAGCTTTTTCGTCAGCTTAGCGGCGGAATAGTACTTTTCGGAGTAGGCAACGAACGTGGTAAGTACAGATGGAGAGGAAGAACGTGGCAAATGCTGATGATTGATTTCTGTTGCGAAAGTTGTCGGAGAGCTAAATGAGATTGTGGTGATAGAATGGACAAAATTGTAATTTTGCACTACGAGAACATGTATGTCTATCTGTGTACGATGTGTACCTGCAGCGCAGTCAATGAGCCCATCGCCGTGTTCCGAATTGGAAGTAAGGAATGGTACGAATCATGACGAATGTTCCATTAGCTAAAATAATAATTTTGTATTCAATTACCATGTAGTGCATCTTAATACCTTTGATTTAAATTGTCTTCTTCAATCAGGACTAGTAACTATACATTTGTTCAATATATGTATAAGGCAATGTCATTAGAACATTATGTACCAATACTCAACCATTAATCAACAACGTTTTGATTTCTGAAGACTATTGCAAAAAGAGCTTACAAAATTATATACACATAGTTCAATTGATGTCTCGCATTTGTCATTAGAGAAAAAACTTTCTACCAGACAAGGCGACCGAACTGGGAATCTCCATTCGCACCACTTAGCCACTACATTATATGGCGGTGTTGCCTGGGACATGCAGATCTGTGATATTAGCCTACATAGAAAACTCGAATATTCTCATCCGCAGGTTTTATAAACTAAAAGAAATTCCCATATAAATTTTTTTATCGTTATATTGCAAACTCAACAGTTTTATCCCCATAAATAAATTGGCTATCTTGGAGTAACTTGTCATTAGTTTCCAACTGAATCGCATTAATGCATTAAACCTCTAACCGGTACTGTGGATACCGGTTCACGTCTATAAATACAACATAGGTATTTTTATCGCTAAAGAAACAAGGCTCAGATAGAGGATTTATAAAGCTCAGTGAAAATGACCCCGTACCGCCGTAATAAACGTACATGACGTTATAATGTGCACCAAATTGCATCGAGCTGTTGCAATGCTTTTCATCTGCTCTTATTTTAAATTAAACAATTTTATGTGGCCAAGTTAACGGTGAGGATTTATTAGATTTAAAAATACCATTTGGCTGCAGAACAATCGTGTCGTTAAGTTCGATGGTCTGAAATTGCCCATGCACTTGCTTTACTTGTATTTGTGAAGCGAGGCTTTGGAATGTGATTGTACTTAACTTTAAGACAACTTGTACATCATAAATCCATTTGATACAAATCACAACCTTACACCGAATGATCTTTAACAATAGTCTTCCATTACTGATCACTTATTTTATTATTGCAGTACCAATCCACCATCAACGATGGCGCCATGTTATATCAAGTGATAAGTAGATTGTAATTTGCCAATGGAAAGATTATAACCGTTGCTTATTTAAAGTACACGTACGAACAATCCGAATAACTCTAAATGTACGGATTGGCAGGCCTGGAAAATCTTCCTGGGACTGAAAATTTCCTGCGTGCCTGGCTGAAATATCCTTGGCAGTTTCCAAATTTCCTAAGCAGCATTTAAATAGCATTATATGACGTTTTCCCACCCTGAGTTACTGTATAAGGTTGGATTGCAACTATGTGCTATTTCGTTTCAAAAGGCTAGCACAACAAAGTTTCCGTTTCGATTGTAAAGTATTTTACAATAATAAAAGTTACATGTTCGCCGTGGGATAAGAAACCTGATCGGATCATAAATGTGAAACAGGCCACATGTTTGATTCGCGGCGTCAAGTTCTTGGCTTTTGCTTTTCTCTGTGTGAAATAATAAATATTACCGATTTTACTTTAAAATACCTATTACTGGCTATTTCATTATGAAATATCCTAATCACGTTCGCTACTGTTAGTCCGTGCCATGCGTTTCTGTAGTATCTTAAGTACAATTACAGCCGCCATATCAAATACGGCGAGTTGTAGATGAACGGTTTGTTGCGTCAACAGTCATGATAAAATTTAAAGAGGATTTATAAACCAAGTCAAGTAGACATCGAATTTTTATTGGACATCTGTAGCATTACATTATAATTATCACATTATTTTTTAAATCAAAAGTGGAAACTGATTCAACATTCATAGTTGAAGGTCATCTGTAATCTGTTCATGGCAAGTTCGCTATTTGAGATGCGTACGATAATATGGGCTTTCAATTGACAAATTTGGGCCCCGTCTCAAATGCATAAATCAATTCACACATATTTGAATTGCTTCATTATTTTGTCAGAACATTTTACTGAATTAGATGACAAAATAAAATAACAAATATCCTGAGTTTGGCCTGAAATAATCATAATAATTATATTTGTATGTAACTCGCAAGAATACGTTTTTAAAACTACGGAAGGCCTTCAGCTTTAATTCTTTTGCTGTCAATTTAGAGTGACAATCTTTCAATTGCATGTGTTTGTAAGAAGCAACTTGCTCCTCAGCAGCAATTATCTGCACGAAAAGTAGGTATTGAAGTTCTCTGCAAATTGATTTGTTCAGCTGCTCCTGATTGTCAGGAAGTTTCAGGAAAGGATTTAAAAGACAGCTTCAAAGCGGTAAATTAGGTCGAGATTGACGCCGAGTGAGAATAATCAAAGTAAACACTATGGGGGCTTGGATACTTATAATGTTTACTGGACAATTTTACTTTTATTGTTTCTTGCTGGCGCTGATGCTGGTTAAAGATTAAATTCGGATCTAACTCGGCCCTGTCGACACAACAACTGTGAAATATTTGGGGCATTTTGAAATTCCAAACAAGTAGTAAATTTATTGCACATTCACTTTTTCGTAAGGTTATAGGGTCAGGTATACATCTTGTTTGACAATATTCTTGTTAAACTAAATAAAAAAGAGGTAGACAAGTAGAGGTTATCAAAGATATAGTTTGGATGAATGTTGAAACCAAATGGGCGAATAGTGTATTAGCTGCAACAAGGTGGAAAAGAGCATAAGCAGCAGAAATAAATCACAATAAATTTATTAAACATAAAATGTCATCTGTAGTTAATTCTGAAGGAATTGATCATATTCAGTGCAATAGAATGTCTTGCAACATACCTAAAAGTTATAATAAATAGGACTCGTAATTTTCGGTTGCTGAAATTAGCTTTCAACAAGCTTTCGTAAATGTAAATTCAATGGAACGTAATTCATTTAAATAATTCGCCACTGCTAATAGAACATGGCTTTTGCGTTACAACCTAGATAAGCTACAATAATATCGCTTAAGGTGCCTATATGCAACTAAATTACGTTGTTGTTACGCCATTTACCGCGTGTTCCGTCCTTTTCAGTAAATGAACGACTAAATAAATTGATACTAACTATTTAATAGGTGGAAAGTTTAAAACCTATACGCTAATACCTGTTACTTCACTATAAAGTGCCAAGTTTCGACTGGGTGTAAAGTCAAAATTCGTTGCTTATTGAGTTGAGTTCTAGCCCTAAAATAATTGCACTAAAATATCATATTGGCCCATTTAGATGTAGTTTGCACGTACAAAATAATTTTAACTATTTTTCATTATCGCAACACACACGGAAAGGAAGGTAAAGTTTAACTGGTCTTTCGATACATATTTGATAATGCCTTAAAGAAATTCAACGGATTGATAACTTGTGATATTTCTATTTAACAAATACTTGTGCAAGTTGCAGCTGGTATCAATAACGACGACATTATTAAAATTGTTATCGAAAAAATGAAGTTTTCCTAGAGAATCATTTTCTAATCGTTTACTAATTACGCTCATTTAACAAATTATGAATGAACCGATCATCTTCAGGATTATACAATGTCTCTTCTAATAATTAAAAATACAAATAAGTAGGATGTCTATTTATAATTGATGAAATTCGTGTTCAACAGCCTTGCAAATATCAATATAAATTAAATCAACCTTACTCCACTAAAATGATTCTCCACTACTAGAAGATGATAATATCGCCACAATCTTTTATACGGTAAAATCGCGCTCATACCCCCGTCAATGTTAGAAATACAAATGCAAATAAAGTTAAAATTAACGTATGTTACATCATGCCGCCCCATTTGTTATATTCTGGCCAGAAGGCGAATACATTTAAACCAGGTTCAATGGTACTTCGAAACAAGAAGTCTGAAACCAATCTGTAGCAATGATTAATGATTAATCATTAATCACTTGTTCATTTTATGCAGTGGTCGCGGTCGAGAGAACCTTAACGGATATTTCTGATTTGAGAACAATATCTGGTCAGACTGTTGAAATATAAATTAATTAATATTCGAAAGAACCAAACACGGTTAGACAAAAAGTGAAGGAAGGGCTTTATATTCAACTTAATCAAGATAACATGAACAAGAATAACGGTTTCATTCCAAAACCTGGCTGGACTCATATCCTAGGAAAAAATTTAAAACACATTTGGAGAAACGAACGCAGCTCGTAATCAACAACAATGGGATTCCAAACAATTTGTTAATTTGAACTGCTATCAATTTTTATCATTCATAGAATAGATACCTACAAATATTCTTTGCAAACAAATTATTATTTTTGCTATTCGCCCTGATGAAGAGTACAGTTGGACTCGAAAGCTTGGTGTAAAAAATAAATATTTCCACTTATAATCCCGTCGTAATCATTAATTTACTATAGGTTAAATGTTCGACCTCATTAAACATTTAATTCTGCTGATTTTACTAATGAGATATGAGATATAACCTCCCAGTCGTCTATATAATTAATATTTAGTAAAGTTAACGGTATTCAATTTACAGAATTTGGTTCAGTTATGTATATTTAAAAAGGTTGAAGGTCCGATAATGTACAACTCGATTGTGCAAAATTATTTTTCGTGTAAACCATGTGTGACTAATCATTCAGGGCCTTTTCAATTGGAACCATTTAAATGAATGTTTTCTGAATAACTTTGATAGTCTTAGTACCATGAAAATATGGAACAATGGGTGTACAATTAAATGGGCTACTTTTACTAATTTAATGCAAATTATAAAAGTGGCCAGCTGACATTTTCGGTGACAAGCAATGTGTTTACTAGTCAGCAATTAAACGGTATATTCGCAATTTTATAATGCCACGACACCGCATAAAGAAATAATTGCTTGCTTCCCTTTTTTGTAGGTAGCAAGTAATTTCCTTGTACTCATCGAAGTGATACATGATAACAAAAGTGAGCTTGCTCAACGAGAAAGAAGGTGTAATGAATTTGTGTTTGAATGAATGACAAATTGTCACCTCAGCACTAGATAAGCTAATGTTACAGAAACCATCAGTAATGTACTATTGACGCATTGATAAGTTTTCAGATCGTTTTAGCAGTCACCGAAAAATCTGCGAAACATATAATGCATACAAAAATTCCTTTCAAATATTCAGGTATGTAAATAACTCTGTACAGCTCCTATAAACCTTCACGTCGTTAAACTATGAACCAAAATATAGAACTGGTGAAATGATTTGTATGTATATACCTTTAACCCGAGTTAAACAAATATCTTTACTTTGATCTGAGATTAAGTTTCATGCGGGCAAGATATTTTTACTTACGAGCGCCATTTGATGACACAGGTACGCGGTATCTGTACGGTCCACATTTCCGATGGTCTGAAAGTAAATATGCAATGATATTTGTGAACAATGGTTTGTGAGCTTAGTTTTACATCATGCATTGAAGTAACTCAAAATTCTTAAACCAATTGCAGCTATTCAATGGAACGAATGATCTGCTTTAAAATTATTCTGTTGTTGACCACTAATTTTATTACTGGAGCTTAACCGCAACGTCGATAATGCTATTTTATTTAGTATATTCGACCGGTTTAAAATTTTGAATGGGAACATAATACTCGCTGAGACTGTAAATTACACGTAATCACGAACTCAGTCAGTACAGCAGATGCAGCGTTGTTGGCACTTTAGAGACATAACGAGCGACGAAGTAAATAACAAATCTGCCTCCAATGTAGCCGAAATTGGCTATTTGCATCATTGCACTACCCAGTCGTATTTTAGATATGAAGAATTGCTGTTTTTATGAATTGCAGAACATGATTAAAATGATTGAATGAACAGTAGCATTTTGCTAGACGAAAGCTCAATTAATTTATGGAGAGTCAACTGGTTTACAAGTAGTCTCATTACCTAAACAAGAAATCCAAAAACAAACTGACGTTTGTAGTATGACATGGCACGGGAACCTCTCAAATTAAATTCCGCACGCTAATCCTAAAATGGCAAAATATTCTTTAAAAACAAAAAGGGGAGATGAATATTTTTTTATTAAATGTATAATAATTTGTTACAGTAGATTATTTGGACAATATCAATTATGTTGCTTCGTATCGATCAGAGGATCTTTCAGACCGGGTAAATATAATTACAAATCTGACAGTGTAACTCTGTTCGGATTCTGTTGTTGATTGTTATATACGCAGAGTTTAATTGAACTGGTTCGACGATTGGACCGAAGATGCGAAATTCAACGTCCTTGTTAATTTAACACGACTAGTCAGTTACGCAAAGCGCAAGAGACATGCCACTAAGTCATCCAGATAAGAGTGTGTGTGATAACAGTTTTATGGGAAAGGAGCTTATAGGATCAGGTAACCTTACTCGAGCTCGCACCATTCCTTTTTCGGTTTGCCTAGACAATTTCACCATTGCATACAAATTTCAATGCATTTACGAAACCTGTAGTTTAAATTCTTTCCTGGTGATGCTAAATAAAAAAACGCTGTCAAAACCAAGCCAGTTAGACATCAAAATGGTCACGACTAATAATTACATAAAAGGACAACAAAGGTGAATGGTTAGTTATTGAAGTTGCATCAATAATATGACTCGTTAACTAATGTGCCAAATGTAGATAGCTTTATTGGGATTTTTTATATACTAATCAACTTAGAGAAGCACACTTTCACTTTCATCAATCTCAACACATTCCGGCTGTTGGAACTACTTTAATAACTCAAAAGATAATTTGAAAAGTAGAATTGGTTGTCAATCAATAGTAAACAAATGCATTCACTCTAGATTTTGTTGCATTTAGTTGTGCATCATTAAAACATTTTCGTTTTTGTGCTTAATTTTGCAAGAAATTCTTTTGATTTCAATAAATCAAATGACGCACACAACCCAAGTAAAACAAAGTTGGTTACGCAAATGATTGCGACAATTTTGAAAAAAATATCTATCAGCCAAAACCTTCCGCTTAAAGATCTGATGTAACTGCAAGCGTTTTAGATACGGCGTCGTTTTCTTTCGAACGTGTTTTGGATGGTATTCCTTGTCTTTATGAACTAAAGATATTACTTCTTATTTTCATTGTAACATATTCTAATAAGTTACACGACTGCGCTGAATTGATCTTCGTGTTTTTAAAATACAATAAGTTTAAGTTGGAGCCAAGTCAAATAAGGTGAGTTGTGGAAAAATGTTTTGTTCAGCCAACAATAGAGATAAAGTACAAAGAACATTGCTGAACTGATTCAAGTAGGAACTAATATTTTTGACATTATGACATTAGAATTATCAAAATATGTTTTAAGTTGTAAGTGGAAACTGATTTTGGTTATATTCTTGAAACAAAAATACACGGTTCCACGTCAATTGGAAGTTTATGTAGCAGGTATGTGTTTTATGATACGTTAGATGAAATGGTTTCAGTGGACGAATTCAAAAGTTCCTCGAGTATATAAATCGTTACAATGTACATTATGTTACATACAAAATTTACTGTTTACATAGCTACACGACTGTAATTACAATCGGGAAGCAGGGAAATTAACACCTTTAGTTAACCATAATTTCAGTGAACTCATTAATTCACTTTCAGCACCAAAGTTAGCCAGATAATTGTCAGATATCTAAATTATTAATACACAAATTGAAATTCGTTTGTCCAGCCAAAAACTTTTTTATTTCTCAACCCACACGGGTCATCAATATGTCATTCGACTCCAAATGGAATGGCGGAGTGCATTGAGGAGCGAAATAAATAATTGAGGTCAAAGGTCAACAACTTAAATGTTTACTTTCTATGTGTCAAAGTTATAAATTTAAACATGATTTCTATACTATTTTTATGCCAGCAAATATCGGACATGTAAAACTTAGAAATATGTTTGATATTTGAGGTCAAAGGTCAAGTTTGAAAATTGAGTGAAAATCAAAGAATATGATGATATTGCATTCAGCCATTGTTGCACCATGATAACTAAACCCAGTTTAGAAGTTGAATACTAATATTAAATGCGTCTGACATGGTAATTTGGGTAAAGGTCACGCATTTAACCTATTGCTACAAACGGACACAACCACATAAAAAACGTTTCGTTCCAATGTAACTGTAAAAAGTGTATGCTGCGGTGACTGACATTAATTTATTGAAATGATTTCCATATCGGGATTTTGATAAAAAAATATTATAATTGTTGAGTTTCAGCGTCCTTATTAAGGACGGGATTTTCTAGTAAAGTATATAAACTAAAATATTTCAGATGTTGCTAAATGAAACCTATTGTTCAATTGCAATCCACCATTTGTGTAGTTACGTGCGGATTGTACATATTTCTTTGCTCTTGTGATTCGTTGCATATTTCATTAAAGTAAAGACTTCGTAGGGTTTTTTGCGCGTCCGCTAGTAAACAAATTCGGCCAGTGGGCAAATCACTTATTCACCGCTTCAATTCACGTAAGATTAAAAATTAAACTTTAAATGGACTGAACACATGGTCTCCTTTAATATCCTAATCAAGTATGGTAGCGTTGATCTGATTTAATAAGTTTCATGGGATACTCTAAATGTATCGTTAGTCGGGTGTGCACGCTCTCCTCTGTCAATTATCGAGATGACTTACAATTAATTCACAAAAATGGTATAGCATACATTTACTAATACAAACTTACAATTAGTACTATTAACGTAGATATTTTAAAATGGCGGAAATATTTAAATTATTTCGGCTTAGTTCATCATGCTGTTGTTAATCTGCTTCAACTTGAGATATTGATCGCGTCAGTCGGATGAATCATCTCGGAGGATATTCTGCGCCCCAACATTTCCATATACCAATATTCATTTTGGTAGCGCGGATTTTGACTATAAGGTACCTGCCGCCAATCAGACTGCCTACATGGCTCGTATTAATTATTCGAATTAAAAAAATGATATTTATCATTCGAAATAATTTTAATGATGGAAGAAATTTAATCTAGTAATTGAACAGTAGGAGTTTTATTGCTGGTACGGAAGTGAAGTGGTTTGGTCCTTAGAAAATACTAATAAACATGATAATGGAGATCTTCATTTTGGAATCAGAACTCCAACTCTTATATTATTTCATTAACCCATTGCACTGGAAGACCATACGAATTCCAGTAATCGTTTAGAGACGCGAGAGTTTTCCAGTCAGGACAAAGTATCCACATTACAGTGTTTCACAGACCTTTTATGTAAATAACTCCGTACATCTATAATAAGCGTAAATGACGTTGAATCGTGCAGATAAATGTATATGCAGAACTGCCGAGTTGTGGACTTTGTGCCCTTAACTTCAATCAAAAAAACGTCTTTAGTTTTTTCTACATCTGATGCACAGATCTGCAGAGAAGTTGTAAATCAAAATTCGTCAATTTTGATTGCCTGAAATTATCGGTTGCATCGTACTTTGCTAGATGAAAGTAGAAAGTAATTTAATGGTCAATTGTCTGGCTTGCAACAACTGGATTCCATTGTTTGCATGACTCCTTTAAGTTTCCTGCTGATTATTGAGTTTACCAACTACGTTTATGCTGGTTTGCTTGTGTTTAAATTTGTTAAAGTGAAAAGTTTGTGAACAATTTTGATTACTACATGTTTCTGTACCTTTAATATTTCATATATATATGACATTGTAGTACCTATCGTAATTTGAAGACGCAGTCTACGCGATATTGAATCAATGACAATGAACCTATCTAAAAATCCCAACGCAACCTGCCGTTAATATTGCCGTGTATCCTTGAATCCAAGGAAACGTTATTTTGCACATTAATCCTAAAATATTACGAATATAGCTATCTACTGAAGTATAACAAACATTGGATCCAATTATTTTTGTCAAATCTACAAACATGGGTATATGCATACTAATTTGAAAAATACATAAATTCCATTATGCCTAGAGGCGTTACGAGTATTTCAGACAGACAGGATAAATTAAATAGGTATTTAAGTTGAGATTCTATTAGGATTTTGTTGTTCTATATAAAGAGTGAGGAATGGTGCCGGATCGACACAATTGCGCAGTGCATTAATCACCTTAATATTTATTAGAGTGCTTTGTTGCTGCACATGCAAATAAAATATATAAACACAAACACTTAATCTGTCACAAGTCTATGAAGTTCGAGCGTCACCCATTGACCTTTCGGCAGCACAATATTGCTATTTGTATTTGTTTCGATATAGGTTAATCTTCTTGTGTAGAACTGTAGAACTGTCAAGTTACGTGGTAAGAAATTAGTGATATTCTTCAAGGCCCTGCCTGTGACACAAAACATTCTATGTCATTTACAAATTCCAGCATTCATCCTATCATTAGACTCGCCCACGTTCACTACCGAATATTATCGTTTCTAACTAAATGAAATGCTTTGTATTAGCTTTTTCAATAAACATTGTCTTTGTTGAGATATGCTCGAGGGGATTCCGGCTTGTTAGCATTGCTGCATATTGAATTAGTTGTCACAGCTGATTGCTTCAACAACTACAATCAATCAAACCAAATTATTCGCGATGATTTTTAAAGAAGCCACTAAAAATCGACAGCGTCATTTTGAGTCCCACTTATACTCACATAGACGAAGCATCACTATACACTCTTGCATTAAATATTTTCCAGAATCGGGGAAATAATAAAACGACGTCAAACGCTGCAGCCAATCAGTTATCTGTTTATTGCCTAAATGTTTTCATGAAAAATGATATTTAAATACCACTAATGAAATTCTTAGCGTCTTTTATATAGCATGAAGGAATGGAATGAACCAATGGCACTTGCCGATGACATTGTTTTGATTACGTTGAAGCGATGGAGATGTCAGCTACTAACCTACACGTAATCCAACAAATAAAAAGCTAGCATAAAAAACTAGTACAAAAAGCCGGCAAAAATGCAGATAAATTGTGCATTCTCAATGAATGTAGTTATGAACATTTTATTAATGGTCTGAATTAATGAGATGAACAATTGGTTGATTGACAAAACCGAAATATGCGGACTCTTGAAATTCCTGTTGATAATATTGGGTTAAGTATCTTTTAATATTTTATTAAGAAAGCAATTACTATATAACAGTTTCCATTCGTTTGAATTTTTTAATGAAGCGTATTGAATTACTTGGATTCCTCGGTGCGTATATTCCTTCACGTATTTGTCTCCAAGGCGTTAACATAACTAGGTTATGATACTGGGTTACACCATTGTTTAAGACTTCAATTCTAACTTGAACACATACAGTCTAAAGAATGCAGGCGACAATCCAAGATTATCCCGATTATTGCGTGAAGTTAAGGACAATGTTTTGAAAAGAGAGTACGTGGTACGAGTTCTAGTGACCTGGTTCAAATAACGTCACATGAATTAATTTGACTGCACAGATCCTTATATATCAAGCTTACAACTTCATCGACTTTGGTTTACAAATTCTGCCAAACATTGATTCGTCGACAAAATTTAATTTAGCAGCTGTTAGCATTATTTCTGGTGCTTCAAAAAGATAACCTTCATAACTTGTTGAAAGCTGCAAAGCAAATACATGTGCAATAAACTCGAAATATTTGTTAAAATCTGTGAGAAACTCTCCAGCTAACTTAACTACTGATGGTGGCGATTTGCGTAAAGTTGAAAGTAGCCCGTCCCGTTAGTGCTAGTTGCCAAACCTCTTTTCTGTTCCATGACAGCGATATTTTGTGTTTTCCGGCCTTGATGAAAACCCACAACATAATTCCATCACAAATAAGTTGATCTAGTTGGATCAACCTTTGTTTTGTCACCACAACGCCGCACGCCTCATTATTCGCCTCAAAATGGTTTGTATTTAATGCAGATTTGAAGGACCGTAGCGAAAAATATATGTTGGAAGGTAGCAGAAATACGTAGCACCTGTTAAGGTAATGTCACTGGTAAAGTTTGATGACCTTATGTGCATCCCTATCCGGGTCAGAGGTCAAAACGTCATAAAAGTGTTTTGGATGGATCCGTCCTACAACTGACAGGATTAAGATAGAGATAAAACAACTTTTGTATATTATTCAGAAGGACATTACGTAAGTGGAACTGTCTTTACTTTTTCAAATTTTTGAAAATAGTGTCTCTAGAATCGATTTTCTCACTTCGTCGACCTTGTTGGGTTGCATGAATTTAATTATGGACGATATGAAATAATCCATTTTAGAGACACTTCTGAGTGATTGCATGCTCATGAAACGAATTCGTCAAAAACAACAGCCATAATCAGCTTCAATCTAGCAATCAGTACATTACTCGGCGGATTTGCCTAATACCGTACAGTAGTAGTTACAGCAAAGGTGACTCAACAAAGATCGGTAGTGATTCTTCATTAGAAAATACACGCACTAGTACTTGAATTTGTTATTTGGGGTACTGTGTAACAGTAACAGTCAGTATATGGTATCTGGAGTGAGGGCCGATACCCTCAAGGTAGCAAAGTCAGCAATACACATAACATCATAACATACAAGTAGGTCAGCTCAGCTCGAGCCACCACTAATAAGAGCAAGCACATTCTTGCACTAGATAAGCCAAGCATGACATCATGCATTCCAATCATGTAATTCACGTAACCATCATACCAACTTATAACACTAGCTGTAAGTCTTCGTGCACACAAGCTTCAATAAGCCAAGACACTCTTCTGCTAGCTCTTGCCGAGCTCACACCAAACTCATGTGTTACTCTCTCCCGTTCATTTCACATCTCACATCCTAGCATTATATACAATATATACCATAAGCCAGCGAGTTGCCGACACCATCTCCCCAAATTACCCCAACAGCTACATCCCGTAACCTCTGGAAAGTCGCTGCACCCGCAGTGACCAGAGAAGTGCGATAGGCGTCAACCCCGCGCCAATCCCAACGTTAATCTGGACTGGACAATGCATTGCAATTTAAGTTTTTAAACCTCACAGAATATTGACCATAAGTTGAACATTTTCGTTCTTGCTATCAGTATTACTAAAAACACGCCTTCTTCGTCGCATGATGCTAACCCTCACTAATCTGTTATTGCAAATGAATCAGCCGATGGATAATAACACATCCTGTGGCGTATAAATATCACAAGGTTTTGTTTTGTTCCATTATAATCATTGTGTGATTCATTGTTCGCATATTTGAATGACTTCCAAATGTATTGGAGATTGAAACTTTCCAAAAATTATTCTGAAAAGATTCGTCTTAAAATTATTCGTGGCACAAGTACTAATGAATCCGTCTAGTGAGATGCAATCGGTTTCGCAACTACCATGCATTTTAAGTGCACTTTATTTTGTGCACATTTTATCCATATTAACCATTATTTGATCATTATTGCAAAGCGATATTGCTGAATGTTGTTAAATCTGCTACTCTTTTATAGCATTAGTTGATGAAATTTGAGTGATGGTCGCCGTTGTTACTTAAGTTGGATGCTATGTTGCTTTCATGTATTAACAGAGTTAGCCTTGTCAGCTTGAAGACGTACATGGATATTTCAGCAATTAATGCAGTTGCTTTTCAACAAATATTTTACTACTTTGGACCCAGTAATTCTTGTTTCCTAACATGTATCTATTGGTAATCACATGGCTACCAAACTCCGGTCTGATTGTGTGCTTTACCTGCTTAATAATAAGATTGGGTATCAACTCTAGTGTTTATAATGACAAGTTTCAGAATTGCATGATATTGATTTACTGTATTAAACAATAAATATAACATAAGAACAAATTATAAGTAGCAAATAATGCGAAACACAAAAGGATCGATAATCAATTACTTGTACATAATTAGTGTAAGTCAAAATCTTTGTTTTACAAAACTTCAAATAAGTATTCGCATACACAAAATATTGCCGACACATTATCTCCATGAACATGAGACTTCATCTTCAGAGTCAAACCGTTATCAATTAATCTTCGATGAAACGAACAGTATCAAAACCTCACGCAATACACAGTTGACGTCAAACTATTGCACCCAATGTATTTCATTATTTCAAACTGAATGCTTAGTGAGGAATTTCTTCAGAGAACTCTCTAGTATATAACCATTGAATAATTGAATTGCATTCCCTTGACTTCCGCTGCCTGGTAACATCTGTCAATGCTATGTATATATAAGAGTTATTCATTGACCCAATAGCATTGCGTTATAGTGCCTTTGTCTCAATAAATCTATTATTTGCCGAGGTTTGCTTGAAATAATTCATGATTACTAGAATTTCGACATATTTTAAATTGCTATCACGGTCAACGTGCTTTCCTTTTATTTCCCGTGAATGTCATTTTCCCCATGACTTCTGCCATTTTCCCATTTTTATTTATAAAAGTGTATTTTAAAATGCAAAAGTGTCAACATTATGACTAGCCGTTCCAACAAATTATGCATGCTTTTACCATTATTTACATCTGAAGCTACGGCTTGACATTTATACGTAATTGTTTGCCGAGTAGATAGAAAAAGAAGATATACACTACATTTTAGACAAAACCAACTTCGAAACGTCAGTGCAATTGCTAAAAGTACACATGTTCCAAATGTCGGATAACAGAAATTCAAAATGGACATTTGTGTCATTAGGCCGACCGAATGGTGTTATTATGAGTAATTAATATAAACATAGTTAACAGATCAGTGATGAGGCTTTTAGCATGTTCTGGAAGCGGACCGATGAACAATATAGTTCATAACCTCACCCTTCTCTCGTTAGAACACAAGGTAACTGCGAAGCTACAGAGAGGATCAAAAAATAGCATTTGTAATCTGTTATGTTGTTTTTGTTTCGTCTATGTAATTATTGGCGCAACGACAGGATATTGGATACTTGAAATTTAGAAAGGCCAGTCATGCATCACCAGTTCTTTTCACGAGTGAAATGATTTAAAATCGTTGTCCGTAATGTTTTCTGAACTGGAACGCCAAATTGTGATATCCTTGTCAACTTTTTGTAATACGAGCTAAAAGTACGTGTGGCTTCCAATTCTGAGCGGTTCTTATTGCATTGTTTAATGGTTTGGCGATCCACATTGTATATCTTGTCAGGACTATTTCCGGTAGGAAATAGCAATGCCAATTTATAACGCTTCAATGATTCAGTTTTTAAGGGCACCGTAATGCATATTGTCACATCTTTACCGAAAATGAGAAGAAAAGGGCCAGTTAGCTAACTTTCTCGAATTTAATCAATGCAGACAAGAGCTGAATATATTTAACATAATTGCACAGCAATCGAATTCTCTTTTTAGCATGTCTAAATTTAAGTGATTTACTCCAGTACAAGTTGTCCTACGTAACCTGCTGAGTGAGGTTAACTCAGAAGCCATATTTTTACAAGTTGTGGTTTCGAAATTACTATAGCAAAGTAACTTTCTCACGGAGAGATTTCTTTCTACCGCAACGAAGTTTTAGCGTATACAACAACAAACATAAATATTTACGTGTTTTTCATTATCCAAACCAGTCTTCACAAGTCGGAGTTTCAAAGATATTAGTTATACGTTTATCACAATGTAAAAAAAAATTATAGAGGCAAAACACACATTCAAAAACGTTGGAAATGTATTCTTTCCCTTCGCCATTCTTTCTCCCCAAGAAATCACAATATTTTGAGACATGCCGTTCAGAATATAAAATTCCGATGGCTTATGTTTTTAGTAATGTATTTCCACAAAATCGTCTGCCATATTGGTTTCAAAAACTGTATCCGTTTTTGAGTTATTAGGTGGCGGGATTTACAAATTTTGCCATCCTAAAAAGTTTTTTAAAACGTTATGTTAAAGCGACAGAATAAAGCTATATAGTTGGGTTTTAAACTGCAGACAAAACTTGGCGCATACATATGTCAAACTCAGGAGCAGTGATAGACACTGCCTACAAAGCCCTACTCAAACTCGGATACAACGGCATCGAGCATAAGTGGTGCTAAAGATTTAAATGAAATTGGGTACATTTATTAGCCGTAATCCTTTATCACACAAGAGCATTTACCATTGAATAACATTTCTAGATTGATTGTAGTATCTGAAGTAAGTCTCTAGAAGAAAGTATAAAGATAAATACCGGCAGAAACATTTACCACCAATTCTTTATTTTAATTCCTACGACATCTTGGCCGCAACGATCTAATGCCTTGGTAATTAATCAGAGCATAGCGAATTACGCCTGCTGGCGTTTTAGTTAGTAAAGCGGTCATTGCCATGAATTATTTTTTTGGCTTGAAGTTAAATTTAAAGAGACGGGATACTTGCAAAATCTAGTACATAATGTGTCTTAATTTTCACTGCATGTCATTTTTCTCTAGTGCAGCACTAAAATGTTATTAAGCAAAAACGCAAATCTTTACGGCCTTACAGCACATATATCTGAACTTGATAAGGATTTCTGGTCCAACGAAAGGTCAACAAATAAAAATCGAAGTACTTATTTTCAGTTTCAACTGTACCGTATGTTATCGGTTAATTAGGATAAATTGTAATCATCTAATTAGTTAAATTGTTGCAGGACACTATTTGGCGTTGACCCCAATTTTGGAAATATGTGAGATAACGACGCCATCCGTTCTAGTCATGGACATTTCGTGTTGAAAATAGTACCAGGTGTAAAGTTGTCGTCTTGGTAAATTTGATAAAATTAAGGAGATATATATTGGAAGAAGTATAACAAGTAGAATAGCTAAGTTCGGTAACATTTTAACAAGATGCGTCTGGATTATATTAACAACATCCTCGATTCTGGTCAAATGCTTCAACATGGGATTTTGCTTCTTGTTGAATGGATTACTGAACTTGATCACCTTTCGGAACCAAAATACAGTGTTCCTAACATGCGTTCGACAAACAATAGACTGACGTATGACATTCTATTAGCAAACTTGACGAAGACACAACAAGCAATGCAAACCAAACAAAAAATATAACTACAATGTATCCATGCCATTATAATTTGGCTTTGCATTTTCTTTTGGTTTCCTCGTTTAGCTTTACTTCTGAATATGACCTTGACATTTGAAGTTATACTCTATCGCTGCCAATCTGACCCCAGCTTGGATAGTCCTCACTGATCCAGGGAGAACCTTCGCTTAGAAAATATATCAACCGAAACGGGCAGCTTTTGATATTCAATCAAGTAATGTTTTCCTCATAGTCCGGTTTGCTACTTATTGTCAAATCGTCTTCTGACGTTACGCTCCCTTCTTGGATTATGAATGCAAAAATTTATAATGTTTTGTTGTGTGGTCACTGGCGCAACCAGGGGTGGGCAACCGGGGCATTTGCCCCACCCAAGAAAGCCGTACATGCAGTGAATTATTTCAAAATAAGTAATTTTCCAATATTTTAATTCATGGTTAACTTCAATCATCGATTATGAATACATAATACATAGTTATGATAGCAAATTGGTGCGACCGTAATTGTTTATGAATACTAACCTATAAAATATGCATCCGCTGAGCTTGAGGCAGTGTTGAGATTATGTGTTGACTAACGTATCAATTTTTTCCGGAAGTTTTGATGCAGCTTTCTGCACGTTTTGCCTCGTTATCCAACGGGATACTGGCGGGACTGAAAGTTCACAGAAATCTTATTTATTCACATCAGGCTACGTTACGTGGAAGAAGACCACAACATATCCATTCCTCGGTGGAATATTACAAATCTCTATCAGTAACAGTAACCTGCCTCCGACAGTAACGCAACTGCTTATAAAACTGGAATTCACAAGGTCACCGAAATGATGGGAAGTCGGTCAAGTAATGTTGCACTGAAATGTAATGAAATGTAGACCCACATTGCAAGAACGATTATCTTGTTCGCGAGGCAAAATACAGCATTTAGAGGACATGACACGACACGACAGGATATTGACAGACTAGAACACTAATTTTAACGACGGAATCTTCAGACAACTTTTACGCAATTTGTTCCGACACAGCCATGATGGTCCAAAGAATAACCAACTGAAAACTGGTGCTGGAAAGTATACTTGCTGGACAAAGAAGGAAATTTTATCAATCTGCGAGAATTATTCATTTTGCAAAAAATATTCGAGGACCTGAATGATCCGATTTATAAAGCAAACATTTTCCATTTTTTTCGAAAGGAATGAATACCGTGGGGGTAGAACTGTTGATTTCACTTGGAATTAGAAATATTCTTGGAATCTTTAAACGTTTAAGTGAATACAAAAATCTTTTTGCCTTAATGCTTTACTTGGAATGTTTTTTGTAGCGGTTATATTTGTAAATAATTTGTACCGATTGGAATTGAATTAGCAAAGATGTATTCATAAGGTATGGTCCCATTCTTTAGCGAGAAAACGTCAAGTTTTTTGATCATGGTTAGATTAATATTTGGATGCCCCACCCAAAGCTAAGGTCTGGTTGCGCCACTGTGTGGTTCTACAAAAGCACTTCGATTACATTCATTAAACAGCTTCGTCAATGACTGGTTCGTTATCTCAAACTAACTCAAAATCGTCTTGTGTCTGAAAATCAAGTCTTCAATTAAATTCGTATAATTCGGATCATGAAACATGGTTTTGTTCTTGGTTGCGAAGTAAATATTTAAATTTACGTGGCAGGGATGTCTGTCGCCAATCTGGACTCGGACCTCAGCTGTAAAAGAAAATGGCTTCATGTTTGCTTCATCACCGACTTGCCACGCTTTATTCCTGGAGCTTAAATCCACCATCAACGATGAAGCTGTGTTACATCGTATGCTGTTTGAGTAAAATTTAAGGGATTGTTTAAACTCGGTTCTAAATTAAAGCCCTCGAATCTATAAACCGCATCATTAAAAATTCCAAAATCTAAACAAATATCCACAATGAAAATAACGTAGTCTTGGCCCACTCTTGGGGTACTCACATTAGTAATATAATTAATGATAAATTAAATAAAATGTCAATCTATATACGAAATTCTCATTTGCATCACCATACAACCTCATACAACATGAGGTATTTCACATGTGCAGAAATTCACTTTTTATGTTAATGGACGCGACGAAAAGACTTTAGGTGAATTGATTAGCTCTGCTCAGTGAATAGTAGATAATAAATTAGTATAAGGTGACTCATTTTCAAATCTGAGATATCGGGAATCTTTCAAAAATCTTGACGGAAAGTGCTCGCTCCATTTTGTTTGCAAAGGAATTTAATTTAGATTCGAAATAACATCGTGCAAAAGGAAATTAATCGTATGCCGAACTTAGTTTCTACCAGAATATAAAATCCAAGACCGAGTTGATACATTTCGAATTTGTCAGAAAGAATAATTTGATAGTTCGACTTGCCAAAGTCAATCAACTTCAAATTTTGAATATTACTAAAGGATCGTTTGGATCGGCGACAACTACACATTGAAATCAGTTCACTACTGCTGTGGATTTTAAGTGTACTTTTTGTGCATTGTGCCAACTGCAGTACATACAAACACGAACTTTAGCTACAATTTAGTGTTATTTTGGTGTTGCAGAATAGAAAATGCAGACATAATACTACCTTCTAGCCAAAATTCATTTATTGGAACAATCAGTTTCTCTATTCAATCCATGTTAGCAATATGTGTAAATTTTATACTACAATAATTAGTAATCATCGTATGCTACACTATGACGTCAGCAAAGCATTGTTGTGTCTACGAGAAGCATATATTACATGTAGGTGAGATGGGTCCTCATGGGAATGGGAAGATGTGGTTTTCTCTCAAGAAAGTGTTTGGAGTATAATGTTTTTATGATTATGGTAGGCCGAAGCGAGTCTTCAAAATGAATATATTAATAGGTTTCTGTATTCAACTAACACAGCAAACGCCGTTTTCATCACCTATGGTTACAAATATCGTCTAGGTATTGGTAAACAACGAAACAACGTCAAAGCTTGCTGTTCTTAAGTTATCTGCTTGTTGAGGAAATAAACATTCGATAATAATAATAAGGTAATATAACAGGTCTTCTGGCAGCTCCATATCAAATGGCTTGCAAGTTCTAAAAAGTGAAATCGAGAAACAAACATAAACTTGTCCCCTATTAGCCTTCAAGAATTATATGTTCTAATTTTTATAATACACAAGGATCGCAACAACAATCAGATAATTCATTATCAAGGTTCAAAGGAATATTCACCCGAATTAGCTTACAATTTTCAAGCATCAAATATTAAAGAAAAAAGATTATCACGAGGACATGGACAATCACAATTTCTGTACATGGCGGTAATTTACCTAAACCATGCAGAAAATGTGGTCCAGCGGACACAAGCATCTACCTTCAGCTTAAATTCCCGTGCATCCCTTGGATGTAAATTCGTGGTCCTTGTCTTTCAATATTCTGTCAAACTAAAATTAAAACACGCATTATTCGCGAAGATCTGCATGTGCTCTATGTGCTTCCACATTTGTATACTTCCTTGGTGTGCGCAAGGCTAATTTTTTCTACCATGCTCAGATATGACCTTCCGGTTTTGTAAATACCTGCTCTATTGCGAAACATACATATATGTTTATTCACTGAACAACAGAAGCATCAAAATATGCGAATACGAGAGTAACTATTACCAAAAAAATCTCGTGATTCTACGCCAACTACTTGGTTGCTTCGGTAATCAGTGCAGGTTTCATATATGGTTAAACTTTTGTTATATTTTATGTGCATGTTTAACATTTTTTGTAATATGAAAATAGCTCTAGTGTGACGAAAAATTAGTTAAAAATTAGTCACAAACCGTTAAAAGGTTGACCAATTCTCTAAAATACTACCTGGTTGGTCCTAATTACTGAAATAAATCATAACGATAATCGTTCCAATAGGGAAACCATTATGGTTCATCAAGTTGAATGATTCAATAAACGGTGAAGATGAAATGAAATGAAATCAATGAAAATAGTCGGTAACATTACTTCGAGTCATTATAAAATGCCGTTTTTAGACGTGTATATTGTCTTTGTGATAATCTATTGTGGAAAAATTGATCATATTCTATAATAACTATTAAAATGTTTAATTTTCCTCACTATGTCGATTTATCTCCGACAATTTTCTCCGCATGCATCCGCGTGGATTTTCCATGCCTGAGTCAATGGGACCTTTCAATTAACACATTCAACCGTGTTGCCCAATAGTTACAATTTAAATATTGCCAATAAAATTTATATGCGCACATGCAATTTATAGCAGTGATTAAGTTTGCAGGCGACAGCGAATTACGTCCCTCATTGAGAATTACCGTCAAGTCAGATCGTCGTGGAACGTTTAGGTCTGAGTTTTTCAGGATTGGGTTGAAATAGAAACTAACTCCAAAGCACCTTTGCCAAGCTTATTCACTCACAAGCTTGTCAGTGGTTAGTCATTTAATGCGTAATCCGTTCCCCATAAGGCGATAAAAATTGTGAATCGTCAGATGAAAAGTTTATCGACAGAAATTTTAAAAGAAGAAAGATGGCTCGGTAATTGTTAATCAATCAGTTCTTCATTGAATAGCCTTCAACATATATTAAATCTTTAATCATTATACCACGTGGCACGGGTTGATCGGTTCTGCCGTTTTCATGAAATCCAATTCGGACATCTGTAATAATTTGGTTAGTTGATGCGTGTACCTTAAATGCACAATTAGTTTAACCTGTCGCTGATCTATTAAATCCACCAAGCATATGACGTCAGACGGCATCGGTATCGATGATGATTTAAGCTCCAGTAATAACATAAGTGATCAATTATGAAAGAAACATTCAGCAGGTCAACATTTTCTGCATTGCGATTCGAATGAAATGAAAAGTTACATGGTCAACGTTGTGAAAGCTGACTTAACGAACCGAGAATTTATATTTTCTCTCAGTGAACTAATAGGACAGCTATGCTGATAACTGGCTATAAGACAAACAAATCTTGAGTCTAAGATGTGCGACTCGAGATATCCAGATCGTTTGTCGGTCACCTTTTCTGGAAGAAAGGTTTTGCTGTAAATACAAATGCGAGAGCATAGAATGGAAGAAGTATCGATTATGTGTGTCAGCAGTTAGGTGCGTTTCTTCAGGAAATAATAATATTTTATAATTTAAATACTTGTAGCATTGCGTTCTAATAAGTTCCTGTTCAGGTAGTAGAATAATTAAATTTAGGATTACGAAGGCGAATGTGTAAGTGACAGAAAAATCAGAATTAAAAGTAGAGTCAGTTAGGTTGGGTTAGCCGTTACATCGATTTGTTACTAAGTTTTTAAGGACGCATAGATTTGTTCGAGATGAATATTCTATTTAATTTAATATTGCTTAGTACGGTTAAGTTTAAATATTGTGAGCACTGATTATTGTTCGAGCATTTAATTTGTTTGTGTTTAAGCTAGTGGTTCACAAATTGCATATCACCTTCAGCTTCAACGTATCAAAACAATGATCTGGGTAATTGCGATTGGTCCATTCTATGGAGTTAGTATGCCGTATAATAACACCACGAAATTCATTAGTGGGATTCCCGTATCTTTCTTCTTCAAAATAAATTATTTGGGCAATAAACAGATTAGTGAAGGGCGATATGATTTGACGGTGATTTATTGATTACGTCCGTCTGGGATTAATTAAACGCTATAGGTTTATGAAGATTTCATATGCTTGAAAGTGGTGATTGCAATGATTTTGGGGATATTGACTTTTGATGGTTCATTGACAATATTGTTGAATTATTTCGTATGAACAATTGCTTTGTTTGATTGTATTTAGCTAAACGCGCATGCAACTTCTCAAACTCTACGATATCTATAGATTTAAAGTTGATAATATGACAGTGTCGTTCACGTCTTCTAAGAAATTGTGGAGTTGTCGGGGAAGTAGACTGACCGATTTTCAAAAATATTTGAATTTTATGCAAAGATGTATTGCTTCACTAGGTCTTTTTTCCATTAGTGAACAGTATCTTATGTTTAATGGTAGCAACAACGCTAGCAATAGCTAGTTTCAGTTTCATCCAATAACAAATATATTCTAGACCAAAGTTGAGGAAATTGAATGTAAAATAAACGAAAAAAGAAAAGCTCTGGATAATGAAAAGATCCTTTCAGTAGAAAACAACATGCTACCAAGCAGTCCTGAAATATATAGGTAACTGATTATATTTATCTCGTGGTACTCTGATAAAAGTGCACCCCTGGATACAGGGAATTGATTTTTATTAGTTGAGGATTCTTCGCCTAACAGCATTTTTTTAATGTATTGTAACATACATTGCTATTGAAGTAGTACAATCGAACGTTCAATAGTAGATACCCTTTACTTTAACCAAAAATGCAGATTTCTTTTAAATTTTAAAAACGATACTTTGTGAAATCGACTTACACTTCAAAAGTGTACCTAGTGAGTTTTATAACATTTTTTCAATTACGTAATGTTCTAGATTTGTAGTAATTTATTCCATTTTTTGGAAATATGTAACTATAAAATTGGGGATTCAAAACGTCGGAAGTGTGTACTCAGGCTGCATGGAGATGTCAACAATGGTCTGATGTTCCGCATTTTTAGTACATAAAGTATTCCAATAATGACAAAAAAAATTGACACTCGCGATGAAAATATAATCTAACTTTGGGTTTGTATATTACGTGGGTGGACAAGAAAGGAATACAACCACCATGCCAATTTGATTCACCACTCCTATATGTAATGGTACAAATAAAAACGCAATAATCTTAAAGGCATTTGAGAATGTTGAAATATGCTGTTGGAATTGTCAACTGTACTTCAACACGACTATATTTAAACTAGAGGAGTGAAAATTGTAAGGCGCATGGTACCAACCAGTAAATGGCAAGAATGTCTGAGGAACAAGGTGATAACATGACATATATTGCACGCATATTGGATATATTATCGGAAAACGTCCATAACATTACATGCGAAATTTATTCTGAATTTATATATTTTGCCAATGTAATACTAATATACGGAATTGGTATAATCATTACGGTCAAATTTAAAAATGAACAATTCTGCAGTAATCGGAGATTATTTAACCGCTAAGCAGAGAGTCAATATAGTTAGCATTTTCTTGAACCAGGTCTACCGTGTTCTGTAATTCTTCGTATATCTTGTCAACGGTTTCCGGTGAAGGATTCTGGTAGGCATCCGACAGAAGTTCCATTACGGCTTTTAACTGTACATCGGCTTCGTCCTTTGTTAGAACTTCAATGTTGGCAAGGGTTATTAAACCTGTAAGAATTGGGTCAATTTTCTGAAGACTTTTCCGAAGAATTTCGGCGACGACCGGTCCAGCGGGATTCACAATAGTAGCAAGCTGAGCAGCTGTATTGATCCCGTTGTGAACAAAGTCAACGGTGCTGTGAAGCGTGGCTTGAACACTTTGCCATTTTTCTAACTTGACCGCACCTGGAGAACCTTTCAGAAATAGCTTTGAATTAATTTCTAAAACTTAAATTTGGTGATAAGTTAATTTAATTTAAAAATTGTACTGTCTACCTGCTTCTGCAAATGTTCCAACAATGATCGCTGACACCGAAGCGAAAATCACAAGTACCTTCATTTTTTGTGTGATTTTAGTGGCTTGTGTATAGTTTATACTGTTGTCGTTAACGTGAAGTGAAAGAAGTGATGCCTTCAACGAGAACGCTTGCCCATTTTATACTGCCAAAACATGGAAATTAAATTAAACATTCTCCCACTTTTAAATTTGTGGCTTAGAGCAAATAAGTAGTTAAGCCGAACAAACAATTTACAACCATTGTGGAATTCCAACATAAAGTTGTACAAAAGACGTAAGCACCATCGGAATTTTTTCCATGCCAATTAACTTATAACTGGATTAAGTTTATTGTACCATTGTACCGCTTGTTTTTGTGTAGTGGATATAATCTTTTTTATTCTACTTTATTCCATGTAAACATGTGATGTCTAGTATATAAAATGGATGGTAATAAAACTCGAGAGGGATTAACTGAAAACTAAAAATATATTGTGGATTGGCCTAATGCTTACATGCAAACAGGTTTGCGGCTTATTCTGTTTTTGGTCAGTGAGAGTCTACATACGCTGGATTTTAGTGCTCAAGTACTGGGAAATACGCTATTGCTTTTATTGGCTTACTTACAGTAATGTGCTTTGATTACTTTCCCAGACGAATAAGAATAACCCGTTTGAAGTAGGGGCTAGTTGTTAACCCATAAGCCATTCCATCTCCAGATTAAACAAAGTTGCTTGTGGCGTGAAAAAATCCGAATGCTTTTAATAGACATCAAATTGGCGTCAACATAGTTTTTTATTATTCATGCGCTGCATACATTTGCCGACAAAAGCATAGAGCACAAAACGCTGTTATCACACTTATCACAATTCCGAAAATCACTTACATGCAATGAGATAATGTGATTCTAAGTGTTGAGTCAACACTGTTGACCGTACCACTGCGCAAATATTCACAAATTATTTCTCCTCTACGACCGCCTAATATAACATTACAGACAATGGCATCTTAAATCCCATGTTTTCATCATGTTTAATATGCCGCTGGTGATATACGGCGATATAATTCATAGGCTGAACTACAAAGGTTTTATTACATGTTACATGCATATATATTACACTATACAATTATGATTAAATATCACATTAGCGCATTATTAGGTCTAGTTGTAGCAACTTGGCTACGAAACAGAGTCTGTTTAATTGGGCCAGTTAATGCATCGGCATTACTTTGACGCTTATTCTAAACTATAGGAATTTTATATACGGTGTCATTGATCTGACGGAACTTTTCTTTCGTTCTTTTGTACACGCGAAAGGAGCAATTTTGAACGTGCTGAGCTTGAAGTTGCTGGTAGATACTAAAGCGTTTGACGTGGAACAATTGTATTACAAATAATCTTTTAACTATGTACAATGCTTTGCAAAACAATGGTATCAACTACAATTGAATATTTTTACATTAAGTACAATAATAACTTTACAATCGTAATTATAATAAAAATGGTTTTGCTCATTTTTATAATATATAATAATACTGGATTCTCAGTAGCAATGTCTTTTCGACAAAAGATAAAATTGCAAAGCCGTTTTTTGTTTCCAGAAATCAGCCTAAAGTTCTTCCTGTCCAGCATATGTTGGCCTGACCATAGTTTTCCTTTCAACACATCCCGTTACTAACGAGCCGTTAGTCCAATGATATTAGAATGTTGATTCGATATTATTTGAATCCGCGTTCTGGAACCCATTACCTTCGTGCAAGCAAAAACAATGCGCTCTATTGAGAAACCAAAAAATGATAACGCGTAGCCCGTGAGCAGTACAGCAAATATCACAAAAATATTTCCACCCAATGACGCACTTTCGGGAACAAGGTCTGCACTGTTTTCATTCATATTCCTGTTTCCACTTGCAATATGCGTTAACCATCTCGGTATGCCCGACTCTTGAATCGTTTGTATTTTAATAACTATATGCGGGCTTGCATAGTTTTGGACGTTTTATTACATATTACATGCATGTATATTACATAATGCAATTATGACTATTATTGTTGGGATTTGAGCGTTTTGCCAATAGTTAGCAGTGCTGTGATGATGATCAGTGACTCTGATCTCATGAGCGCGCCCAAAATGCACCTAACTACACAGAAGAAATGATTCGGATCGCGGGATACGTGACGGACAAAAAATTGACGAGTGACAGACAATTTTCCCAATAAACCAAAAGACCCAATTTTATTAACAGACCAAGACTTAACTATAAATAACAATTAACTTTAATGACCAACCGGCCGAAAGACAAAAGTATATTTTAATGCAAGCAGCAAACGAGCTTGCTTGCGACACGGCAAAGTTCTGGAGAAGAGTGTGGATTCTGGTCCGGGGACGCGGTGGTATAGGCGATGCTGTTGTTGTGCTCCTCATAAAAACTACATGAGAGCGTGCGAGCCATGAGGCTCACATCTCTCTAACACAGCAAAATGAAAGGAGGCGTGCATCAGCCCACCAACTGCCCAAATTCCAGCGGTGGAATCTTGGGCAGGATTTAGCGATCCCCAAATTACCCCCAAACTCAATATTTCCCCGACAATTATGATTAATTCTCAGATTAGTTAAAGAATCATTGTTAGGACAAGTTGCAGGAATCTTTTATCTATGTACAATTTTTCCCAAATCGGTCTAATTATCAACTTTTCCAGCATGTATTGGCCTGACCGTAATTTTTCTCTCCACATATCCCGTTATTCCAACGATATTGGTATGTTGATTGGATTTTAATTTAATCCGCGCACTGACTATCTTCGTGAAAGAAAATGCTATGCATTCTGTTGAGAAGCCAAGAAATGATAATGCGCAACCTGTGAGCAGCACCGCAAATATCACAAATATATTCCCACCCAAATCTCGGTATGCCCGACTCTTTGACTGCTTCGATTGTTGTACGGGGTGCTTCGATTGTAACCCGATTGCTCTAGTCACCCCCATTGTTGCCCAATCATCCCCCATTGTTGTCTAATCACCCCACATTGATGTTCAATCACCGCCAACTGATGTCCAATCATGGCCCATTGTTGCCCAATCATCCCCCATTGTTGCCCAATCATCCCCCATTGTTGCCCAATCATCCCCCATTGTTGCCCAATCATCCCCCATTGTTGCCCAATCATCCCCCATTGTTGCCCAATCATCCCCCATTGTTGCCCAATCATCCCCCATTGTTGCCCAATCATCCCCCATTGTTGCCCAATCATCCCCCATTGGCACACCCATAATAATATCCTCAATTTGGAAAATGGGATATGTGTATGTGTAATAGGCATGCTTAATTTTTTCATTGTCATTGTGTATTTCCGCTATCACCACCGAAACTGAAGTGTATCGATTATACAGTTAAAATCTGCATTTAATTTAATGCTCTATGATGACATAAATCACTGTCGACGATTAGTTTTTTGTGGTAACGTTCATGTCAACGGAACATAAAGAACGTGAATAACTGACATTCCAGAAGCAGTAAAGGACGAAGTAATACCTGTGGTAGGGAACATGTTAAAAGTGTAGGCAAACCATGAACCGCCGTCACAGCTTGTGGTTGCCACATCTTTTTTGCTCTGTTCTTCAGGCACTAAAACTTATAATTGTCACTATTGTAAATGCTGACGAATTCTTCTACTTGTTCTTGTACGGATTTTATGTATATGTGATTTCATTTCTGTATTTTCCCCCGATGAGAAACCTTATTAGCCATCATTGTCTCATGTACGAGAGTGTTTACCGAATCTGTTGTTCTTTATACTAAGTTTTGTGGCGATATTTGTGCAAATGTCGTTCATGATTATCTACACAAACGTTCTGACGAACTGATACCATAAGATTTTTTGATGTTTTTATTAATTTATTCAAATTGGCGTAAGAGTGCCACCTTGAAACTTCATCCATTATAAAGAGAAGCTCTTCCTCTATCAGATGACGTTGGAACGAAGCTGGAACTCCTACGCATCTCCGAGAAATTAATTAATGAAATTGACACGAAACGATATTTAGTATGTGCAGTGAATAAAGCAATGTCACTAAAACATGATGAACCAAAACCCATGTTATTTCTTTAGTGTCCCTTAAATTCACCAAATCAAAATCATGTACACTTATCAGCTAATTATGTAAATAAGTATGCTTATTGTTTCTTGATGTTGCAGATTATTGCTGATACGTTAGGCTAACTCCAGCCTATTGACACTTCTAACGCATACATTGGGCGCTTGCAATTTGGAAGTAGGAATAACACAGCAAAATTTTACAACCACTTTTTCATAAAGAGTTTGCTGGTATAATGTGGCGAAGCGTGCCGAGTTGCACGAAGAAGAGCTCATAATTAAAATCCAACCACACGGTTCAAACTAGAAATATGCATGAACGGTTTGGAATACTGGGAAACTTTTTGGTATGTTTTATGATTTCGTGCGCGTAAATGTTGCCATGCCGTCCGGGAAATTCGAATGCGGAAATGTGAGTAACGCATCACTAGCCCTATACATGCGTGGACATGAAGAGAATAGTTCTTTCATTGAGTGTTATGACACATATAACATTACTTGTAGCGAAGGGATGCGGCGCCAATTTGTAAAATATGTACCAATTTGTTTTTCATTTGAATACACAGGTGGTTGGAGAGGAGACCATTGAGTGGTGGGTGATATTGAAGTAGTTGCTGAAATTAGTAAACGCAAACATCAGTTTATTATGGATGAAACCGTTAAAATAAAATCATTATCACGGCATGTAACTACATTTAATTAAAGCACACGTAATAATATGCTAAATAATGTAAATGGGATGCGTGAGAAATTCAGTACATTTCTCTCAAAAGACGGTATAATAAAAATATGTACAAGCTTAAAAGAGGTAAGGAAAAAAGGTGATGGTGTGTAGTGTGGTATGTGTGATTTTGCAAAAAACTCAAGTCGCATCGCTTGATGAAGAAAAGTGCTGCATGCGATTTACTGTTGATTGACGTGTAACCAGTAATTTTGTGGCCTCTGATTAATTTCGTATTGTAGAAATCGAAACTTGCAGTGGCTAAATGAAGTCATTGATTTTGTCTATCTGTCCGTCAGTAATCACGTCACTTGACTTTCAAGGAGCATGTTGCAGTAATATTGTAACGTTTAATGGCAACGATTATTGAATTTACAAAGCGCAATAATGGAATCTAAGTATTTGCGAAAACCAGTCCCAAACAGTGCTGACTGGTATTTGATAAGCTGAAAACCAAGGGATAGTCCAAAACCTTGGTTGGTGTACACAACTTTGAACAGAGCTGAAAAACTGAAATGTGGTTTTGATTGTATTCTCCGTTGCGGACAACCCACACAAACAAATTTTTAGTAAGTTTCAAAATTGTATTCCTCAACCAAGTTTTATGGACTGCCCTTAGTTTCCAGCATATCGCAAACGCGGACCATGCAACACTGGTCACAACCCACCGACGACAATTTTACCATTCAACAAAATGTTTGTTTGGACTTGATACCTGCATTATTAATAACTTTCCAGGTAAAGCAAAATAATGAAACGACATTAAAACTTGCGATTGTTGCGTACATTCAATTCAACAGTTCTCGACATGTTCATATAATCTAGGTAGGTGTAGAGTAATTATATTAAGTGATGTTCGTTGTATTGAGTTGTTTTCAAATTGAACAATTAGCGTTGAGTATTATGGCCAAAAGAAGACGTCTCATAGCAAATTAATTTGAATACAAAATTAATTACCTTTCTCAATAATAAATCCTAACCATGCTGAGCAACAGCAACGATTTACTGATTTCTTCAGTAAACATGTTGTCCTTCTCTTCTGTATTCTCTGAGAATGGTCCGCTCTGGTATGCGTTGCTTTGCTCAATAAATCATTATATATCAACCAAGACAATTAAGTTTAGACATATTGTTTTTCAGCCGTCGAAAATTCTCATTAACAAGTGATCTAGTTATCCGTCGTCTTCAATTTATTAGACTACATTGTAAAAAAGTAGCGTCGTAATTTCTATTGGACATTGCGAAAAAAAATTGTTCCGTAGGTTATAATGAGTTTTGTCTAAATCGAAATGTCCCTCTATACACTGCTTAGCAGTTACATGCTTTTACATTACGTGCCATATACGTAGGAACACTCATCATAATTGCTCAATCTTCAAATCTTAAATACTATCCACGCGCGGAAGGCGTGTCGAATATTTTGGCACGTCATGAGGTGTGAAATGTGTGATATATGAATCCATTACTCACCAAACAAATGAGTATTTTGCGGAGTTGTCTCTGCTCCTCGAGTAGGCATTACTTTGGAGTTTGAACTCTAGACTTAACCTGCAATCTACGTGGTGGAATGTTTTGTTGCGGATTCAATAATTTCCATCATAAATATTGCCTTGTGGTGTTACTGAAAATTTTTGGTGTCAGTGCCTTGGCTGTATTTTAGCACACAATGCATACGCTATATACTACTAGCGATTCTGCAACATGTGGGCCGAGCAGAGTGGCGCTCATATGGCTTCTGTGTGCATGCCCAAACATATTCTCTGCAAATTCGGAAACCATTCCTGCCGAAGTAAGATTTAGAATTGTATCATTGAAGGATGTCGAACAGGAAAAGTTTTACCGTCCGAGCGATCGGGAGGCATTCGCAGAGTTTAAGGCTCACTTTGAAGAGCAGAGTCCCAAATTAGAAGGAATAGATCTTCCTATTACGAAGATATTGAAGCCGTTTGACAATTCAAACTGTCTCGTAATTGTGGACAATTTTCACAACGCTAACATTGGCTCATCGGACGCCGGTATAATTTTGCGATCGCCCCAAATAGCAGTATTTGAACGTCTCTACCGTGTCCACGCTTCTGTCAGATACTTTCCGTTCTGGATTCCCACTGGATATCCTCGCAATAAAACGGCCAAGATGGACGAACAAGGTCAGATAGTCAATTGTGGTTTATCAAAATATTTTTCAGCGTTCCGGGATTTAAAGTTGGAGCATCGGGAAACTGACCTGTGTATTCGACTGAAGCTTTTCCACTTTGCTCTACAGACAAGACCGTGGACATGTCATGTTCAAGTTTCGATTCAAATTCCACTGCCCATTCTCAGCGGCAATAAATACCCATCTGCATTTTATGTCAAGGAAGACAAAGGTGTTGAAAAATTGGCGATTCTAGCGGAAGTCTCAAGCTCAATCAAATTGCAAATCTTAGTGAATCATGCTGAGTTCCCGCTCTCAAGTAAGAGCATTGCTGATTTGATGGATGTCTTTAAACCCCGGAGAGCACCCTCGTCTCTTCAGCTCGTCCCATCACACACTTTATCGATCCTATTAGCTCAACGAAATATGCAGTGGATTTTAAATTCAAGTCGCGTATTGATCAATCGGACTGACATGTGGAATACATCAGTCATTTTGCTACCATACCCGATGGCAACACTGCCCACCTTGTTCACACTGCGTGCAAACGAAGAACAGGAACTGCGATGGTACTTTGATTGGGTAGATTACAACGGAGACGCCCACAAGGCCGGAGATATGCTGTTTGCAATGAAGATGCAACAATGCGATGTTCCATTTCCCAGAGGATACAGTCAGATGCATGGATCGCAGAAATGGGGGGTTTCCAGCATTAGAGGCAACTTTGCAACCGGCATTGCGTCAATGCTCTTTGATATTATGGGCAACGCGTCCGTGACATTTACGATGGTACGTACAAATACTTGCTTAAACAAGAAGAAACTTATCGTACAAGGAACGTCTGAATTTGACGATCTCGCCTTAAGGACAATTGCAGTAACAACTAATATTTCCCATACTCTCCGCCTGTCATATGTTGTAACTATGAATACCTTGAGTTTCGTTGCTTGTAGTGGCGGTAGGAAAACACAATTATTTGGTGTAAAGGAGCTCGTTAGGGTTTAGGACGCATATATTTGGGCTTTCCTTATCCTGTTTTCAATTGCACTATCCGAGATACATCGGCAGATCTCTAAATCATCTAATAAGTCAAGTGGATTCATTATGCATATTACCGAGTTCATAAAAGTGCTGTTGGAGCAGGGCGATCCCCTGACAGAGGCATCGTGCCGAAATATTCACCTACGTTTCACGATTTCAGCTGTGCTATTTATGGGGATTGTGCTGAGCAATGGGTTTAAAAACGATAATGTTTATAATGTGATTTCATCAAAGTTGCTGCTTCCATATTCCCAGTTTACTGAACTGGTTGAAGGAAAGTTTACAATTTATGGAAGACTAAAAATGTCAACAATTGGTGCGTCCAGCTGGAATTTCAATTCAATCACAGCCTATAAATTGTGGGCCAATAAATTTTCCGCGTCTCCATTTGCAAAAAATCACAGCATCTGGAATACCTCTCCAATGTTCATGGCATTTTCTGATATTAATGAGTGGGAGGCGGTGAGTCGCAAGCATCCCGTTCAAAGGAACATTTTGAGGGATATAGAAACATATTCCTCTATTCATCCAAATTCCTCACAGGTTTTTGCGCAGGCATTCTTAAACCGGACGGAACAACTGTCAAACATGAACACAAATACATTACTGGATTATCAGCAAGAACTAAGTGAATATCTACTTGAATCCCAAAGGAGCGTTCTGTTCGACCATCTCCAAACCTGCAAAAAGTCGGCGGTTCTGCTGCCCAAACACGATGCAAGCAAGTTTGCTATAAAGCTGTTCCAGGAGAAACCACACGAACTCGTTAGTCTAGGTGATGAGAGATACATTAATATCTCAATCGGCTTTCAAGTTTCGGGCAAGCTTCAGCCTATTGTCATAAGACGGATTCAAGGATTCTCCTTTTCAGGAATCTGGGACTGGTGGTCAAGGTATCTAAAAGAAAGAACTAGATTTAAACCGGTTCTCACAGACACAACATTAAAGCCGCCCGACATGCATGGAAATGTGTCAACTGTCTTTCTTGTTCTGGCTTACGGAATCGTATTGGGGTTTGCAGTTTTCATTATTGAATGCAGGTGGAGCATTTATGTTGCAATGCTAGAACTATGCAAAATGGTTTTTCGCAACATTATGCGTCAATTGACGAAATATCGACTGCCGATATTGCAGTGTTGTGTAAACGCAGTTGTGGATAACACGGTCAGAAAATTTTGAATCATCATATTTATTGTTTGTTAGCCGTTAGCAGCATAATCATTTTATGTTGTTTATGACTTTCATTGTAGGAATGGATAAATTAGTGTAAGGTCATATTAATTCAACAATTAATTACTTACTAGTTATATAAATCTGTATTTGTACAGTTATTTGTTATAGCAATTAATAATTTCATGTTACGTACGTTCCTGTATTCTACATTGCTATAAAAGTGTTTATAGCACTAATGTTTTGTTGTCGTCCAGTATGTCATGTACAAGGTTTGATTTAACGAGTCACTAGAAATCCATATTTGGAATTGACAACTTAAATCTAGTTAACTCTTTAATGCACAGTGGTAACAAACAGCCTGCACTTTAAAAAACATCTAGGCTTGATTCTTGCTAACACATTCCTGAAGAAAATGTACACTTTGCATGTGGACAGCTTCGGTTAGTGGGTATTATGTACTTTAAATAAAAATGCACTTTATTCTTCATCGTTAAATCGCGGCTTTTTAATATACGCTTGTACTAATTGCGTAAACGCAGATGTTAATAATGAAATGAATGGTTAGCTAGGGAAGAAATTACAAAAAAGTTGTTACCAAGAACATAATTCTTAATTATTCTTAAGAGAAAATTGTCTGGTTATGGTTACCCGCTCTTTGTAATCTCTACATAATGTTATAAATACTGTCCAAATCGGTGGCTTTCAATATAATATATTTAAAAATAGAAATAATAAAAATAAAAGAAAAAATATTACTTTGCCAAATGCTGAATTGCACCGGTTTTATTACATATTACATGCATGTATATTACATAATGCAATTATGACTATTATGATCAATTCTCACATTAGTTAAAGAATCATTGTTAGGACAAGTTGTAGGAATTTGATATGATTAAATTAGAATAAACTAGAAACGGAGACGGTTTAATCTGGCCAGTTGATGCGCATTTCATTTACAATTATTTCAAAGTAAGGGAACTATGTATTCGGCGCTATTGACGCAATCGGTCTAATTATCAACTTTTCCCTCATGTATTGGCCTGACCGTAATTTTGCCTCTCCACATATCCCGTTATTCCAACGATATTGGTATGTTGATTGGATTTTAATTGAATCCGCGCTCTGATTATCTTCGTGAAAGAAAATACTATGCATTCTATTGAGAAGCCAAGAAATGATAATGCGCAACCTGTGAGCAGCACCGCAAATATCACAAATATATTCCCACCCAAAGAAACACTGTCGGGTACAAGATCTGCACTGTGTTCATTCCTATTCCTGTTTCCACTAGCAATATGCGTTAACCATCTCGGTATGCCCGACTCTTTGATGATTTGCATTTTCATAACTATCCGGGGGGCTGCATAGTTTTGGACATTGAGTGCATACGCAAATCCGCCGTACGTCTCATGCCCGACTGAAATAAATTTTCCACCCGTTTTCACCGCCTCCTTAGCGAGATGGCGGCATTGGCTTTCTTGCAGTATGATTGCCGTTTTATTGCAAGCCATCAATTCCTGCATATGCCATTGTTTTTCTCTTTCCCAGAATAAACCTTTCAATAAACTCTTCAACTCTTGGTTCAGTAAGGCATTAGATTTAGGGAGAACATTTGCTTTCTCCAGTGGATATAGCGCATCAGACAAGTGTCGAAGTTGTTGGGCAACCTTGGGATGAATAGTTGACATGTTGAACAAATGCTCTAGCAATTTCAAACTTGTCCCATCATTTCTTGTCCCATGTACCCTTAATAAATTTGATATTTCCGTTTCAGCATACAAGTGTTGACGACACATATGTACCAATTTATTCTCCGTCTTCGTTGCTAATAATTGCTTGCAAGAATGTACATAATGCTTTCCTTCCTTCAACACGTCGCTACTAGCTTGTATTTGTAAGTTGGTAATTTTACTGTAAATAGTAAAATTGTCCTCACCAAGCTGCTGTAGAGTTTCGTATAAAACTACATGTCTGGGTAAGATCATCTTGTACACATTCTTATTTTTATATCCATTGGACAGGACAAGTGCGCCCATGAAAAAGCATGTCATTAGGCAACGGAAAGTGAAAGGTATTTTCATGAAGTCGGTAATTGTATCGGCTTGCTCGAATAGCACTCCAACAAGTGCCCACATGTGGTCGTACCATTTAGTAGTTTTTACTGTCAGGGTTGAACGCACGTTTAAATTTTGTTGGTATGCTGCCATTACGATTGATATTGTTATAAGACAGATTGCGGTCAAAAGCCAAATGTAATCGTCATACATATTTATGAGTTTGTCGAATGGGAATGTACTTGTTCCTATTTTCCCACAAGTCACAAACCTCAGTCCGGCCGATGAGTCGTACATAACCAAATTATGCGGGATATTACTGGCTGTTTCAGGTATCATTTTCAAGGTCCATCTTAAAAGTTCGTATCTAGAAAGTTGACGTCGTCCCTTGTGGCGCTTAAAATGTTTGATCTTACCATTTTCACAAACGGAAAATTCGCTTCGTGTTACTCCATTATGCAGGACGTACGACCCATTCTTATTTAGCGCTCTTAATAAACTGGCTATAACAAAAGGAAATCGTTCTTCAGTGTTTTTGTTTTGCAATGTCATGAATCGCCAGGCCTTCTCGGTATCTTTAGAACATGCCAACATGTAATTGGCCACATTAAATACTCCCTTGTCTTCAACCTTCCCAAAATATGTGTTCCTTCTATCGGTCCAAAACCCGTCCCACGGTAACGTTGAAATTGGAGTATGCGTCAAAGTAGAGGATGTCATCTCTGAAAATTGTTGTACATTCCACGTTCGAAATTGATAGTGACTATCTTGTCCATGCAGTTCCAGTAAAGATATTTGGACAATATTTGTGCTATCCTGTGGAATAATGGCTGCGAAGAACAACTCGTAGAACAGATTGGACCCTTTCAAATCAGGAAGGTAGGTTCTGTATTTTAGCGTGTTTTTAAACAAAACGATGAGATTCCCAAGTTCCTTTTCTACATTTCCTGCCTTTGCAACTAATATGTTGAGAACTGGAGCGGAACTGGGGAGAACACCGCTAAAGTCATTGTGGGCTTCGTACCTGAAAATACTTGTGTACAGCGGAGCCCGTCGAATAAGAACTTTTGCAGGAATGAATAAGGATATATGTAACACCGAGAGCCAAGGTTTGAACGCTGCACTGGCAGACCTGAAATAAATACGGAGGCAAGAATCCTGGCCGATCGGAAATGAAGGTATAACTCTGCCAATCTTGCAACGCTGGCGTTCTCCAACAATTTGCAATCCTGTCCTGTTCGAGATGCTGTCTGGAATCCATATATTTTCGGTCGGATAGTCGCCCAAATTCACAAGTTCTTGCATAGGATTCCTCAAAATAATCGGATAAATTAGTTGGGGCATGTCCTCATTTCGAAAATTTGTTACAAAAATGAACGGCTTCATGGAATTTAATGGGTCAATGAGTTTGGCCATGTTTTCCGGTGAAGGGCGAGCGGCCAAGCCAGTAGGCCACAAGAACAAATATGTACCGATTGCAAACTCCATCTTCGACGCGATTGACTTGGAAATAATCATTGCTGATTGTTTTGCACTACGACGACACAAGTGATGAGAAATGGTTAGGTTTAACAATTCTGAATTTGTTCTTGAAGCTATGGCTGATTTGTTTGCGCTTATACTAGTAGCCGCAATATTACTTTATACAGTTCCAGAGAAAACGACGTATATGTAATGTTTTTTCAAGGGTAAAGAAGGTTAGGGCTGGCTCGCAGAATGTTTCTCGCATTGACGTAGACATATTTAATTACGCCATATTACATCTCACAACAGTAAGCCGTTATTTAAACCACTCCACTGTGTTCCTTGGTTTTGGACAACGGGAGTATAATTGTTAGATAAATCCGTCCATCCAACTTTGTTGTAGTATGGAAAATACATTTCAAGAAGGTTGCAAAACGCTTCCAAATTACATGTCTCTTCGCTAATGTTTGGGTCAGTTGTATGATATACATCTTGTTGTTTCGAAATCGTAGCCGCCCATTCTTTATTGCTTTCAAATATTGTGCAGAATATTACCTCCGCTCCGCATTTCGCATTCGGTTTGGTCATGAAACGATACGGTAAAGGTTTACCAAGTGTAGAATTAAAATTATGTTTTGTAAGTGATTATCACTCCAGCCACATCATCAAAAGTAGTTGGCAAGCATCTTTATTATGTTTACTGAGAAAGTAAAAATAAAAATAGTCTTGTGTAAATTCTGTCATTACAACAGGCTTGGAAATGAAGATTAACACATGACTAACCTAACTGAACTTTTGTTTGCCTTCGAGGTGATGTGCATTGGCAAAATATATTCCTCACATATATTTACACATCTTTCCATACATCAAAATTATATTTAAAGATATTTAAATTGTGATCTCTCACATCGCGACCCCAACTTTGGAAATTGATTTTTTATCGACTGAACCCCGTTGAGGGCCGCACGGGACACATCATGTTAAATGTTGGCAAAATCCGTTCGGATTTGTCAAAAAATGGTGTACCCTATGAATTGCCCACTTTACTTGCACATGTAATTTGAGACAATCGATACAAATTACTTGTGAGGTGTCATTTGATACAGCTTCTTTTATCATGATTGACCGCCCTTTTAAAAAATTTTCTCCGACTCTAGTTATATTTTGCTATAGAGTTTGGGGCTACTTACCACGACAAAATGCTAAATTTCGTCCGGCTGGGTGCAAAGTGGTGGGCTCCATTTACCAAAATGTGTTCTTAAAGGGACCATTTTGAGTCATCCACAACTTTTTCAAAAAAAAATTAACCGATTTCAATTTTGAAACCAGAATTTGAATTCTCGTTACAAGGCTAAAAAGTGGTATCTTTTCGATTTTTGATATCTTATAACACATGTTACTCACGGGCCCTAAATAAATCAAGGTTAATGTTGGAAAACGTAGACGTTTGGGGGCCCATATCTTTCACGTTTTTGTGACAGTCAATATGTTGCTTTTTAACGTGTGCATTAAAACATTGGAAAATAAATTCCTTCACGATTGCCACAGGGTAATAGTCGGTTTCCCCCTATAATCTTTCTGAATGAGCCCCTCTTTCCAGAAACCAGTAACACAATGTTATAGTTTCCAGCCTTGTTCATGTTTATTTAAAAAAAGGCAAAACCATTTTTTGAAAAGTCAGTGTAATTGACCGAAATGTCGGTTTAGAAAAATTCAGAATTACCGTTTGTGTCACCACGCAACTTGTGCCAAGGATAAACAATCTCACAATAAAGTTGCTTATTCTTTTCACAAAGTTGTACAACAATTGTTTAGTGATGCAGCAAAGTTTATGGTTAAATAAATCTAGCGCCAGGCAGTTAACACAGCTTGTGAATCGTTTGGGCACTTGCAAATTGGAAATTACAACGACCAACCTTTCACATCCATTGATTCCACAAGGAAAAAAGAAATCTCACACACATCTAGTTGCACAATAAATCTCCTACAACTTAATAAAATGTTAGATGGAATTGAAATTTAGAGGTGTAAAATATGTTAATAAAATATATTTTGCTGATATGCTGTAGCTATTAGGAGAAAACGTGACTAATTATTGCTTCATAATGTTGATAATTATATAAATTGGCATTTTTGTGAATACATGTGAACATTTCTAGTTAACATAAATATGAATTTAAAGGTTATGCGGAAATAGCAGGGCTGTTTATATCCCACTGTTCAGTTTTCTTTTCGTCACCAGCTGAGGAGTTCACATCAAATTGCTCTGATGCGCCCACTTGTTTACAGCAATAGAATGCTGACACGGGGTCGCACCTTTGTTCCAGTAGTGGTTATGATAAAGGTAAGTTTAGCTCATGCTTCGAAACAAATTTGATATGGGTTACGAAATGTAACGGAATGTAACTTGTGAGCTTTTTATTTAGCAAACACAAGTGCTTCAGGTGGAGTTGATGAAAATGTAAGTACATGTCACTAAATTCCATATATAATTCTGCCAGTGTAACTGCTGGTATGTTGTTTCAATGCCCACTTGCATGATATGAGATATTGCACAAAATGTACTTTTATTGCGCCAATTTGCATCATTCTCGTAAAAGTTTGCGTGGGATTGTAATATACTTTTCCACTGCGCAGTATTACGTTGAGCAGCTTATCAAAATAGGGGAGAAGCAATGATCATATCTGTAATGTAAACTCTTCTGGTTCCAGACTGTCTCAATTTAATAAATTCCAAAAGTCAAGCAAACTACCGCTACAAATACGTTCAGAAATGAACAAAAGCATTTCCCTTCGCATCACATGCCTCTGTACATAATTGTTAATACAAGTTGCAAATGTTCATTCACAGCTGTTGGCTATTGCCTCAATAGCTAAAATGAATGGAATTGGCGTACACGTAAAACACAACTTTCATACCAATTTTCTCATCGTGCGTATTTTACAGAAATCAATCAAAAATTAATCCTCAAACATGACGTACGTACCTTCATTGTTTGTATTTACTTTAACATTCTTTCTCAACGGGCTTGTACGTAGTCAGTGCTGAAACGTCAACATTAACAAATTGAAATGTTACAAGCTAGCCAGCACGAATCCAGATGCAGAGATTACCAGTGCAATTATAATAAATTGCGTCAATTAACACAGGTACAATGGAGAACCGGGATTAATTGGCTGAAAAATGGGACAAGTACTGGGATTAAATATGTCGAGGAAATGTGATTGATGGACCATAATTTACGTAATATTATGGAACACCATCGTATAAAAATACAAGTACAAACAAATGTGTGGCGATAACTTTGATGTGCCAACAAAAACTAATTACCCTTATCAAAATATGTGAGAATAATCATACATGTAAACTATAATTGACAGGTTAAGCTATCCACCTGGTATCGGAAAACACGGAGGATTTTGCAATGATGCTGATTGCAAATTAATCCAAGCTCATACGTACGAGTTGGGATGGCTTATCTGCTTAATATTCATGTTCATTCGTACTTGATGCGGCCTATCTACGCAAACTCAATTACGTTCAATATTAGAATAAAAGGAGTGACCTTTTACTACAGCAGCAACATTCTCCATCTACCAATCTCAACGAACACATCACACCAGAAATAAAATAAAACATTCATTTTTATTTTTTGCTGGAATATCTGCGCAGTCAGAAAACATATAGTGTGACAAAATGAAACTTTTCAAGATCGTCGCCTTTGCATTCCTGCTTTCGGCTGGATTCTTGGGAACCTCAGCTCAGGTCACGGATGAAGAAGAGGACTACAAAAAGTGCAAGGAAGGATCAGACTTGTTTGTAAGTTTCTTTTTCAGCTTCAAAATCTCTGAGTAAATTGAATATTTTATATCTAAAATAATTTGGTAAAAAAATTTATATCAATAACGCCGTTCGATTTTGAAAATAGGATCCACCAGAATGTCCAGACGTTGATCCCGGCATGCCCATCTACTTCCCTTTTCCCTACGACTGCACCCAATACTATGAATGTACCAAGTAAGCTGAAATATCAAACCATATTACTAAAAATATTTAAAGTTTATAAAAAACAAAATGACTAACAGTTTTCTTTGTTCTACAGCGGAGTAGCTCGTTGCATCAAGTGTGCTCCCGGAACCATTTGGGACCAACCCAACCTTATCTGCAACCATCCCGCTGCAGTTAACTGTACAATTGTTACAACTCCGGTACCCACCACTCCGACAACAACGACACCTACCACAACGACCACCCCGACTACGACCACTCCTACCACGACCACACCAACGACTACAACTACCACCCCGACAACAACAACGACAACTACAACCACTACAACCACCACGACTACAACGACTACTACCGAGGCTCCAACAACTGAGGAGGATGATCCAATCCACTGGATTTGCCCTGAAGGTTATGTGGGACTCATGAGGCATCCATACGACTGCGGCCTGTTTTACAATTGCGATCCAGGCCGTCGGCCTTGTCTCTTTGAGTGCCAGGCCAACCTTTACTTCAATCCCGTAAGTATTTTTTTAAAGAAATGATTATAAAACTAGCTATACGACTTCAAAATGGCTCATGAAACCGTTTTAATATCGTTTATAGGTCATTGGCGCATGCGATCATAAATACAACGTACCAGACTGTCTGGGAGGATCCCCACCACCAACCAGCACTACACAGGCAGCTGCTGGAAGCTCACTAAACTACAGGAACGTTAACCGATTTAATCTGGCCCAGAATGTGCAGTTCATTGCCAACTTGCTCAGTGGAAAGGGATCGTCATTTGCTGATCCATGCGACGCTATCAAGAGTTATCTTGAAGCTTAAGCTGTCAAAAATGTTTCATAATCCTCTCATATCTCAAGTATTTTTGTATTTATAATTGTTTTTATATGAATAAAAATTCTGAAGAATATTATTGCAAGTACACATTTCAGTCGATCGAGTTCAAACTAATGACTATTTCGTTGTAATTTCGATTCATTACTACTGGAACCCCATCAACATTTAGAGATGCAATCTCAGTTATATTACATATGTCATCAAGCACCATGCACCATTCAACTTATCAAGTGTCCTGAAATTTTACAGAAAAATTACTTAAGCTATGGTTCTTGCTTCTTGATGCTCCTGGAGAACTTCATTGTTAAGGTCTAACTCTGTCCCAGCAATCGCCCATATTTAAATAGCTTTCCAATGCGAACAATGAAAGATAACTGCAAGTCAACTTTTCGTACGGGAGTGTGGCTTGGATGTCTATATGCAACCATTTGGCGTAGTTGTTACACCAATGTGAATGAATAAAATCGGAAGGTTCAAAAAATACTATCACGTACCATGTACTGTTTTCAGAGAATAAAATATTAACATATTGATAAGTTGTTATATAATACGCAGAGAGAATTAAAATATGCAACAGACTGGCGTTTTCTCTGATATATGTATGTACTGTCTAAAAATATACCTAAACATTTTTTGTAGAGCGAGTTTCGACGACGACAGTGCTGAATTGGAGCGTCAAATGCCATAATATATGGCTAGGTATGTACAAAAAACCCGAAACTGTAAAAATTACTACATATAACGTAATAGTGGGAGGCTGGGTGTAGTCTTCTTTTTAAATTGAAATATATGAATCAAGAATAATAGTTTTATTGAAACAAATATTTCACTATGATAATTTTAGCATGCTGTTATAATTAATTGAATATATTATATTGTTACTTGTATGGAAAATCGCAAAGATAATAACAAGAAAGGTAAGGTGTATTATGCCTTATGTAGCACATGCACTGGATTTTAAATGATTAATGCTGACGAGGTCAAATATAGTTCTCCATGGTGGAATATATACCAATTTTAACCTTCACTTGGGATATCTTTCTGAACGCAGCAACGGCACATGTTTCACGGAGATTTGTTACGGTTGTAAAACTAACATTTTCTGTGGAACAGAATCTGACTATTTATCCACCATAATTATTTAAATAAAATCCACAATGTCTTGTGTTACAGTTACAACTACATCACTTTTCAGGCTGCCATAATCTGCGAGTATTTACTGTAGGCTGAAGCTTCATGTATTAGCTATTCGGCGTATTAATATTGCAAATATTCACGTATTAATAACGTAGTACTCGACTAACTTATAACACACTATCCCAAAGTACTGTATTCAGAAGCAGAAATAAGAGAAACCTATTAAGGTATAAAGTAGCACACCGCTCCTGACGGAGTATCGACGCCGAACCAATGCTTCAAGTTTCTTTGTCATCAATGCAAAAATTGTCCGGGAGGAATTTTTTTAACGAATTCATATTCATGCGAATTTTAAATAAGAGGAATATTCATGCCATTTTTATTAGTCGGTTAAAAATGTCACACAAAATGGGAACCTCCTCAACTCAATTCTTTAGCGACAAGAAATATATATTGCTTACAGTACACAAACATGGCGGACTAATTTTTCCTGCTTTGTGGAAAAGTACGGAGCTGTAACGGAAATTTACTTCACCTTTTACTTTACCGTTTTCAAACAAGTTGCTCGAATCCCCTTTATCATACATGATATCATACATTCGAGCCAAGATGATTGTATCCACTCACTACCAAACAATTATAATTCAGTGGCTGCACTATTTGCTAATCATTTCCAAATCCTGAAACCGAATTTCATAAAATAAATTTGGTTACAATAGCGTGAAAGAGAACCAGATGCCAAAAATCAATTCAAAATGATATTTATTGAACGAAACATTCCATCTTAGCTAATTCCAAAAGAACTAATCATCTTCAATATTATAAAATGTTTCCGACTTTATACCTTCTTAAGCGTTGTAAATAAGTAGGATACGTATGTATTTTACTATTTGCTGAAATATTTGTTGAACAGGTATGGTTGTAAATTAAAAATTCTAATTCTAATAGACAATAATTATAATTATGACTAGCTTCTCAGTCAACAAAGCTATAAATAAGTTAATAAAAAATCAGTTAGTAGTGGAAATAATGTTAATATTATTATTAATACTACGAGTAACCAGCTCAGTAAATCTTCCCGGCCATGTGATATCCCGTACCCATTAACGTTATAAATATTTCTAATCATTTCTCCCAAACATCACGGCATTTTTTCCCGAAAATAAGCATCCAATCCTTTGTACACGAAGCTATTTTAACTGAACTTCACGTACACGGAACTGAAAATGAAAGAAATTAAAATACATACATTACTTAATGAGGAGTGCAACAAAGGCACAGAAATAAAATATTGTCTGGTGCAGCGTAGATTTCAATTTCGCATCTTCCCATGCAAGCCGTCATTATCTTTGGAGACGTTCGTTCATGACTTGTACGCCTGCAAGGCAAGCGGAATAGCAGAAAAACATGCACCGTTGACTGTCTTCTGCTCTGCTGTTCCTTTTTCTGCTTTTTCTTTATTTTTTTGCATTCATTGTTAATCATTTGACCCCCAATACAGCTCTTCCGCAAGCAATTAGGGACTCGTGCGCAGCAGCACTTTTAGTCCATTAATGAGGATCTTTTAAATGGCACCCATTTCAAAACTGTCGGCTCCATGGCCCAGGACATATGTAGTGGTTATAAGGTCCTTTCTACATTCCCAGCAGTTACGGATAAATCAGCTTGCATTAATTCTGTGTAAGTATTTGCATACTCGGAAGGCTATATCATTATTTTTTGGAAATTCCACACTCTGTATGTAGAATAGTAGTATAATGAAGTACAAACTCAATGGCACTAATATTTGACCCCAGGACCCTCGTTGACCGGGGCCGTGGGTCAAAATGTTCCCAAAAGTGCTTGTGCGGTGAACGCTCCAGAGCAAAGACCATTGTAGCTAGAACCAAAAACTCTTTTGCATCGTAATCGCAAAGGAAAACTCTAGGTAGTACTTTCCGTACTTTTTTCAATTTGTTAAAAATATTCCCCCAAAAAATTCACAAACTTTCCCCAAAAACGCACCTTAGCCTTGGCAAGTAAAGCAGTGAAGTCCAGGGAAAAAATCTTTTTAGCCATGAAATTCATACTTCGGTCGTCAATGTCATGCATGTGCATATGCCAATTTGGCGTTCACGTTAAACTGGTTCCTAATAAAAATGTTCAGTCCTAGTACACAACAATTGGTTTTGGCTTCCATGTAGCTTTAAGCACAGTTTACAATCAAATATAGGGACATATTGGTAAAAGTGCAGAGCCTTGACAATGACGACGGGAGGAACTGCATTGTTAGTAAGCACACTTTATCTACTATCAGATCAGCCGTACGAAAATATAAAAGCCCGTAGACATGAAATTGTTAGAAAGTTGTGGCGTTTGAAACTAAAAACTTCTAAAATCGATTTTAGATGTAAATTTACTATTTTGTAATTAAGAATGTAGTACATTGAATCCTTGATCAAACATGGATAAAATTGATTAGGCAAACAATGCGTTAACTTTTGTACTAGTTTGATTAACAGCAATTCCATTACCGGCATCTTGAATCCATATCAATCGAACGCTTTAATACAGAAATTTAATATTAATAATTATCAGGATATTCGTTATAAGATTCAATTATACCCATTACATATTTAATATTTAAAAAATCAACTGCAACGATGAGTAAATAAGTTGCTAAAATTCGAGATGCTCATTACTTGCTTTTCAGCCAACACAAACAATGAAAGTAAACATACTCATTAGCCAACTGCCAGATGGTCCGTTTTTCCGCTACATATGACAAGCATTTGGGGCACAGAGTACTTACTCTATGTGCTCAACAACATGCGTTGGTACGTGAGAAAAGCACGGAATAAGTACTAATTGCTGCATACTATGTGAGTATATTATATAATATTACATATTATATGACCGACACTTGCATTTTAACATTTTTGGTGGCAGGTTGGTGGTTTAGTCCGTAGGAATATTTGATTGTAAACTGTGCTTAAAGCTACATGGAAGCCAAAACCAATTGTTATTGGATTGGTTATAACCAGCAAATGGACTGAACATTTTTATTAGGAACCAGTTTAACGTGAACGCCAAATTGGCATATGCACATGCATGACATTGACGACCGAAGTATGAATTTCATGGCTAAAAAGATTTTTTCCCTGGACTTCACTACTTTACTTGCCATGGCTAAAGTGCGTTTTTGGGGAAAGTTTGTGAATTTTTTGGGGGAATATTTTTAACAAATTGAAAAAAGTACGGAAAGTACTACCTAGAGTTTTCCTTTGCGATTACGATGCAAAAGAGTTTTTGGTTCTAGCTACAATGGTCTTTGCTCTGGAGCGTTCACCGCACAAGCACTTTTGGGAACATTTTGACCCACGGCCCCGGTCAACGAGGGTCCTGGGGTCAAATATTAGTGCCATTGAGTTTGTACTTCATTATACTACTATTCTACATACAGAGTGTGGAATTTCCAAAAAATAATGATATAGCCTTCCGAGTATGCAAATACTTACACTTCTACGGTAGAATTTCTACCATTTATATATTTCACTTACACATTTTTGGGACAACGAGAACTCTGATCTTTCATACAATAAAATAAAAAAGGTTCCTGAGTTAATACTGCGGCGTCAGGATTAGTGGCGCATGATATGGCTTTGCATGCACCACAGTATCGTAATAAATAAACTATAATTCCAGAAGAACATTATACAACACTTACAGAACTCGCCCATAGTTCGTCCTATATGCACTTTCGGGTTTGTCTTTAAAACAAAAACTTTTACCGGAAGACCTGAGCGAACCAGGAACCTTAGCAAATAGATTTCCTGTTCTATTAACGCATACCAAAATAAAAATAAATATAAGTTCATTCCGGTTTCATCTAGTCAGCTGCCAGTGCCACATTCTTCATGCCGGAATTAATTTTCTTTGCAGCCTTTATACACCAAAGGAAATTCAGGAAGCTTGTATATCGTAATTATGGGAACTCAAGAATGATATTTATCAGCCCAAATATATTGGTACGATGCTAGAAAGACAAGCTAATCAATTATTCATCAGGATTTTTTGCAGACAAGGAGGGGAAATACCTCTTGTCCTTAAAAACGGTTAGGAACATGAGAATGTATTATAAGAACCTGAACTCTTCCACCATGGACACATTTTACGGATATTCATTTCATTTTTGCAGCCACAAGAAATGTTTTCGTAATAGATAAGAGACACTGACACCTGTTACATGAATAACCATTTGTGACGATTATTCATTGCAACGTCAATACCCATGATTATACATTTCTCCAGACTGAAAATATTCCTTAACATAACACAATTAATATCTAACACATTATTCAAATGGCCTCAACATGACTAACAACCTCAAGACACAAATGATTAGTCAAAAGTGGCAAACCGCACCTGACGGACAGTCGACGCCAAACTGTTGCTACTAGTTTATTCATCATCAATGCAAAAATTGTTCGGGGCGAATTTCTTCAAAGAAATCCCTAGCATCACTGTTATTGGATTTGAGTGACATTATAGGAAGTATAGATTCTGTTAGATCACCCATGACCCATGTAATTTCTCTACTACCCCTTAAAACGTCATTTAAAAATTGCGTAGACTCATCGCAAAATTCTACAACAATTGTTTACTGATTCTACATAGTTTATTGTTAAGAATATCTAGCCCCAGCCAAGTAACACAGCTTGCGAACACTTTGGACATTTGTAATTTAGAAATTACAAAAACCTAACCACATAGATAAATTTCACATCCATTGTTTAGATAAGGAAATAAGGCATGCCAACCATCTTGTTACACAAAAACTCTCCTAAAACGTAATAAACTGTTAGACGGCTTTGAAATTTAGTGATGTGGAATAAACTAATGTCTTATTTTGCAGATATAGATTCAGTGCTGTAACGGAAATTTAATTCGCCTTTAATATTCCCGTTTTTATTAAACGAAAAATACAATTTTTGGCAAATTCCTAAAGGAATTAATCATCTACAGTATTATAAGATGTTTTCCTCTTCCTACATCTTCCCTAAAACTTATAAATAAGTAGGACGCATGTTTCACAATTGCTGAAATTGTTGTTGAACCGGCAGGCTCGCCAAATGACAATAAGAAAATTCAAATAGACCATCAAAATTACTACAAGAGGAAGATTATGATCGACCTATTACTCGGTAAAATCACATGCGAAGCCCTCCATAAAAGTAAATGGCGTAGATGTTAGACAATAAAATTGTACAAATATTGTTTTATAGTAAAAAAAGGAAAATGTTAAAAATAATTTTCAACAAGTTGCCATTTGCTACTTTCTGTGCCTGTATTTTAGAAATAGGTGAAGTAGCTAAATAAATTAATAAATAGCTTATTAATATATGGATGGCCTGGAAATAATATTATGTCAAATACAAAACATTTTTCGATTTTCCTTGAATTATATTCGCAATCCCGTGGTAGTAGATCGGAAAACAGTTGTAGGATTGCTTTCAGTTGGCACATGTACGTACGTTTGTTCAGTATTAGCATGACAGCATGATAGCAATTGAGTAGACGTATTGATATTATTAAATAAAAAGTAATCAGCCTCTGTATACCTTCCCTGTCATATGAATTCAGATTTACGAGATACCGTATCCATTAAAATTAAAAGTATTTCCTATAATTTGGAAATTGAATTGTGCCCATCGAAGACAAATGAATTGTGATTTGACATTTTAAATGATTAAATGAAAAGCTCAATGAATACAGCCATATAAATAAAATATTATCTGGTTCAACATCGGATTCAATTTCACATTTCCTCATGCAAGCCGTCATCATCTCTTGTGATCACGATAATGCGACAGAAGGCATCTTGCGGCAGTAAATGATCTTGTCTAGCAACACAATCTCCTGTACTTGCACGAGTGACATGCAAGTGGAGTAGGAACAAAAAAATATGTACCGCTCACTACATTCAGCTCGGCTCTGTTGTTCTTTTTTTCTGCTCGAAAACCACTGCCACAGCGAGCGTCTTGTACTTACATGCGTACATATAAACTTTCATACTTTTCCAATAAGAATAATAGGTACATATATGTGCGTATTATCTATTTAAGACAATGTAGGAAAATGATAAAATTAGTAATTTTAAATTACCATCTCCGTCACACTCGTCACCTTGCACAAAAATCTACATGCATCATTTCCTATCCTGCGAAATTTTTCTGTTTTGAGAGTTCATGCGGAAAAAATAATACGATGCTGTCTGGGATACTTGGGATCCTGAAAGATGAGTCATGCATCACGACCTGTTTTTATGAAATTAATAATCAATAAAAATTAATAGTTACTTATTTATTTGCAATAATGATACGGGAGAAACTATTCACAATGAAGGGCTCGAACGCCGCATTGTGAAATAAGCACCAATTTTTTTGCTCTAAATGTGAAAGGTGAGATTGTTCGTCATCAACAATAATAAGTGGGTTGATCATGGTCTAATTGGTTGAATGCAAACGTTAATTGTAATATGGAATGAGGAAAATTATATAATATGACGGAATATCAGTCATCACGTACGTTCATTAAGCACACACATGAATTGCTCAATATGGAAAATGGGACATGTGTAATAGACATGCTACATTTTTTTCCAAATGAATGGTAAAATGAAACCGTGTACAAAAGAGTGAGAAAGAAAGAGAGAGGGAGTCGAGGAGTGAGGGATGTGTGATTGTGAGAATCTGTAAAAAAAGTCAAGTCGCGTCGCTTGATGAAGAAAAATGCAACAAGAGATTTTTTGTAGGTTGGCATCCAGCCAATAATACTTCTTTTGTGGCATAAGCTGTTGTTTCTGCAAAATCCTTTTGTAATACGTACACATGTACCTATTATCATCATCATCCGAAACTAGAACAAATGGAAAGAGTAATTAATTGGTAAAACAGTGTACACAAGTAGCGTTACATTTCTTAACAAAAAATGAGCAAATTACATATTTTTAATTACCTATGTTGAAATAATTTACGTAATGAGGTTTCATTATCAATAAATACAAATTTTGAACAAAAATAATAATTTAGTAAAAAGTAAGTTTTTTAAATTCATCTAATAATTCAATATCAAAGTGCCAACAATATTTTCCAATTTTTATAATGTATCTTTGATAAATAACAACGGCGTTCTAAAAATGTCATATAAAATGCTATATGGAAGCAAAAAAGATAACTTAATGTTATTGTAGCTTTGGGTTTGAAAATTTGATGGACAGACATACAAACGTGTTTCGCAATACCGATATTATTTTATGCAAAGGAGAAACCAAAGTAAATGAATTCTCGCTTCCGCTCTGCCACTAAAATCCTACACGTTGATCGCTATACGATCATGCTAAAATGTGCACACGATTATCAAACTACATTGCCAATAGTTGTACAATGCGACCAGCAAAAAATCGAAATAAGAGACAGCATTAAATACAATAACAGCAGCACGGCTTATGTCCCATGTCGTCGCTTCCTCTTTTGTTTTCTGGTCCCGGATCTAAATATAACCATTATCAGACTAATAAAAAAAATCCCCTTTCCCATTGTACTTTTGCATCCACTCTCACGAGAAAAATTTTCACACGGAACCGGAAAAAAATATTTTGGCTGGTGCACAAATTTATTTTTATTTTTGCACCAGAGCATCTCAGTTGTGATCTGATTCCTGTCGCCTTTCTTTCTCCGTCTTCTCGCGTCCGGTTCTTCATTTTCATTTTTTTCTACTCTCTCAGGTGGTGATTTATTCAAATTGCAATAATTATATTCATAATAAAATATATATATATAATTATAACCGGTGTCCAATTTCATCAAACAAACAAGTGGAAATTCTATAAAGCGTGAATATTATTGTAATTTTTCCAAGTGCGTCGGGTAATACCCAGCAACCCCAGCAGCAAAAATGGAGGCGATCAAGAAGAAGATGCAGGCGATGAAAACGGAGAAGGACAATGCCCAGGATAAGGTGGAAACTCAGGAGAATTTGGCCCGGGACGCCACCAACCGTGTCACAAAATGCACCGAGGAAATTGACGGGCTCAAGCAGCAGCTCCAGAAGCTCGAGTCCGAGCACGCCGTCGCTCAAGACTCCCTCTCGAAAGTGAACACGACCCTGGATGCCAGGGAGAAGGCTCTCACTGCAGTATGTACAAAAAATGATATAATTGCCTCTTACGCGGGATTCTCGTAACTCGAATTAATTAATTAATGCAATTAAATGAAAACAGTAATAACAAAAAAATGCCTCGGTTTAGAAATCAAACGCAGGAAGAGTTAAAGAGAAAGTGGATAGATATTTTATAAAAAAATATTTTCTCAAAATATGGTGACCAGTAAGTAAAAACTAATTTAAACAAAAACGCATTTAAAGTAGCCCAAACCACACCAGCCCCGATATTTTTCTCTATGCATAACCTTATGTATAGCTTTGTTTTGTCCGTCCGTCCGCTCAAGTATATTTGGTTTTGAAACAAATAATCTGTCCATATGCCCATGCAATATTATGATTTATTTTGCCCATGCAAAAAAATATTTTGTTTATCCAGATGTTTTGAATAGCTTTCAAGCCACCCAGAAGATCAGTGGTGGTAATTTTGTGAAAGTAGTTCGAAAAAAAGCTCAAATTCTCTGGAAATTATTTAGAATGTTGGCTGTTTCTATAAATTTTGTGTGTTTTGATGAATTGCGTATAAAAGGCTGAGCTGGCGCTGAACTCGCTGGCCAAGAAGGTCCAGCAGCTTGAGGAGACGTTTGAGAACACTGAGGAGAAGCTCAAGACCGCTCAGCATTCCCTGGTCACCACCCAGCAGGCCTGGGACGACTCGGAGCGTATGCGCAAGGTGTTGGAAAATCGTAATGTTATGGATGATGAGCGCATGAAGCAGCTGGAGGCTCAGCTTAAGGAGGCTACCAATCTTGCTGAGGAGGCTGACAGGAAGTGCGAAGAGGTTCGTTTGATAAAAACAAACAAATTAAAAATCATTACCTATTTTTTTTCGTTTTTTGTTTGATTTTGACACCTTTTTGTAGTTTTAGCCTTAAAATTTGTCATGAAACTATATACTTATAAATACATTATACATTCATACATACATGCACAATTCCAACAACAAAATTTATATTTAAAATGTTTGCTACCTTTCTTTTCCAGGGAATATTTCAATTATCTATCCAGAGTGTGTACCATGTTGTGTTGCCCTTCTTGAGACCTATGATAAATATCTGAGATGAAAAGAACCTAAAATATGCCCTGAACATTTTTCGTATGTGTGCCCCTCCATTCTTCTTTCTTGATACCTATTAAATAATTGGTAATAATGAGTTGTTTTTCAGGAACAAAATACATGTTTGGCTATGATATTAATTGATGGTATTGATAACATCACAGGTCGCCCAGAAGCAGTCCATGGTTGAGATGGAGCTTGAAATCGCTGAGGACCGTGCCAGCACCGGAGAAATGCATGGACAATTATTAATATTTTATTAAATCTTAAAATATATTCAAATTGCTACAAAAAATTTCTAATCTATAAAATCTGATTTCACTGCAGTAAGCTCCTCGAGCTGGAAGAAGAGTTGAAGGTCGTAGGGAACAACCTTAAATCTCTTGAAGTATCCGAAGAAAAGGTAAAATGTTCAATAAAACCCACACGAAATAACACATCTATGCACAAGGTGCGGTGTAATGGCGCATCTGAATAAATGGTGGCAATGAATTAAAAATAATTTTAATTAATTTTATTAGGCTCGCCAAGCTGAGATTGAATTCAAGGCAATCATCAAGAACCTCACTGCCAAGATGAAGCAGGTAATGAAAAAGCTACACTTTGGCTCATGTTTCTAGATTCTAGATGAGTGGGCGAGCTTGATGCTTGATTACTCGGTCATTCAACTGCAACGAGAGAAAGAAATGCTAACCCAATTTCTTGTTCATTTCTTTGTGTAGGCTGAAGCTCGTGCCGAGTTTGCTGAGCGAACTGTACAGAAGCTGTTGAAGGAGGTTGACAGAATTGAAGGTACGGAAATTAATTACATGATATAAACAGATAGATAATGCATACATGAAATGTGTTGTAATTATTGCTAATTTCATATTTTTTGTAAAACCATAGACGAGGTGAAGAACGAACAAGAGAAATTCAAGTCCATCACCACCGAGCTGGAGACCACATTCTCGGAAATGACAGGCTATTAAAATAATCCAGTCGAGAAAAAAATTATAAATTATATTATTTATTTAGTTCTCATATATGCATATGTATGTCCCTTTACAAATTTCTCACAGTATTTTCACTTACTTCATATATCCAAATTAGCACATAGACAAAGAAGAGAAGAGAAAATTTTGCTCATGTTTTTCTTTTGATTTCTGTCTTCTGTTTTATCCCAGTTTTCTGTACTTGTTCCTTTTCACTTGTTTTATTGAGAGATTAAATATGTGATCGGAATTTTATATTCAAAATAGCATGTCTCAAATTATTTTGATTTTACAAACAACAAACCAGTTGGTTTTTAAAATGATTTTTTTGCACAAATTAGAATTTGAGCTTGATATTTAGTGACAACATTCACG
>CM023199.3:12871695-12899399 GCA_004115045.4 Sinella curviseta | reverse complement strand
TATCCGTTGCAAAAATGAGTGCATCATGCCTTTATATTACTGCAAACCGAAAAATAGTTTTAAAAATTTCAGCACAATAACTTATATATACTGGCGATGCGATTTATTGATGAAAAGAAGGTTCTGTTCTTCTGCGATTGTAAGACAAGCAGTAGTAGTATCCGTGCTGGCAACGTGGCAACTAGAACCATTGTCGCATAGGTGTATACTAAATGGCAGCAAATGATAAATAAGAATTTGTCTTGTATAGTAAAAACCTGCTTGTTGTCCACGTTGATGCTTTTGATATGTAGGGGGATTTCTTTGTGTAACAAATTGTGTTGCAAAGTTAAATTATTTAGAAAACTAGTTCCTTTATTTGATCGAAATTAAAAATGAGTTCAAACCTCACTAATATTTCGTGAGCGCATTTTAATAATTTTATGTATGTAGTAGAGGATTTGGCAAGATCAAAATGGGTTGGTGGCAATGTCAGGTTTGACGACTGTTTCTCAAATACCAGATAATATGCACTTTTGACATCATTATCAGATGTCATTTGTTCACTTAACGATGTTAACCAAAACACAAACTTACAAGAAATGATGCAATTTGATGTGAATGCTGGAAATACATAAATATTTCAAGAAATCGATGTGTGATAAGAACCCAAACATAATTGAGAATCTAAATAAATCCAAAACTTTCCACATTTTCTTGCATTTTCAGCAATTAAAGGTGTTAAGCTTTATATTAGTGGAACACATAACTACCTTCTAAATCAGGCTCATTCAATTATTAAATTCATGTGCAAGTAGCAAATGAAAAGAAACATTTGAGATTGTACTAAAGAAATATTATTGCGACAGTGCGATGCCGAAAGAGAGAAAACTTGCATCATTTCTGCAGTCCCTCATACAAGATATAAATGTTTTGCGCTAGGCGTCATGTCGGCTATATGCACCACCCAAAGTGATGTGTTTTTTGAGCTGTATGCTGTTTACGTTTTGAACATGCACTTGTTATTAGCTAGAGCTAGCAACTTTTCGGTGGTGCATATGGAATTTGGCAAATACAATGCTAGCGTACAGCGGATAATGCATTTCTGTGTAAAGTAATAATTTTTTGTATTCGTGACAATTCTCTGACGTAATATTTCCAGGATCGGAAAGGTGACGTCAACATATTTTAAAAAGTTTGGTCTGAGTTAGTGGCAAAATAGAAACAGTTCAGGAACACTTATTGCCAAAGTTTCAGTCATGTAGCTTGGATATTTTGGAAAATATGAACATTTTTGTATTATCCAAAATGACAAAAAGTTTGCAAGTTGTGGAGGTCCCAGTTGTTGAGATAGAAATCTGAGATTTTGCATAGACCTAGTTAACTTAAATAGAAAATATGCGATTTTCTTATTTTTCTCAAATTGTGCTGTTTAAAAAAGTTTTCATGAAAAATTTCTTAATTTCTACATTATTTTGCAATTTCGACACTCTGACGCCGAAAATGAAATGCACGGCCACGAAACTAAATTTTGCGACGCCAACTGTGTTTTTACAGAAAAATTTGAAAAATAAGATCTAAATTCGTTTAAATTTTACTTGGAAGTGTTATTTCTTGCGAAGAAAAATCGTAAAAGGTTACATATACAGCAAAACGTAGTAAAATTATGTATTTTTTCTAACATTTCTACATCAAAATATAACAGGCATCGCAAAATTTAGTTTCGTGGTCGTGTATTACATTTTCGGCGTCAGAGTGTCGAAATTGCAAAATAATGTAGAAATTAAGAAAAGTTTCATGAAAACTTTTTTGAACAGCACAATTTGAGAAAAATAAGAAAATCGCATATTTTCTATTTAAGTTAACTAGGTCTATGCAAAATCTCAGATTTCTATCTCAACAACTGGGACCTCCACAACTTGCAAACTTTTTGTCATTTTTGATAATACAAAAATGTTCATATTTTCCAAAATATCCAAGCTACATGACTGAAACTTTGGCAATAAGTGTTCCTGAACTGTTTCTATTTTGCCACTAACTCAGACCAAACTTTTAAAAATATGTTGACGTCACCTTTCCGATCCTGGAAATACTACGTCTCATTTATACAAATCCCAGTCGTCAGCGCTTTGAACTCACATGGTGCTTTGTACCATACAAGCATAAGTCAGGCACTGGGAAATTAACTCGCAAAGCCTATAATTATAGCTGTTGAAAATTCAATAAGCCATCCACAACATTACTTTGAGAGGAGCATAAAATTGACCGTCAGAATCTAATCTGATGTTGTAGCGGAAAATGTAATGATACTTATATTTCAGTAATGGCGGTAAAACATTAACCTTTCCAGTATGACCAAATTATAATTATAATAAAAATGAAAGTTGTTTGGTAAATTATCACAAAATGTTTGGGAAGTGGTATGAAAATTTTCGCTTTCTTCCCATCCTTAATTTTCTTTACTAGATACACCAAATATAGCTGTAGGTAGAGCAGTACATCAAACGAAATCATACTCAAATGAAATCATGATCAACAGGATTAAATATTATTATTAATGATCAAAAGGTATGTTACTCATATCTGTTATATAATAATGTTAATATTAATCATTGCAACGCAGTGTTTTATTAACGAAATATAGTCCCACCACTATTATTAAACACATTCGCGAAGCAATGACGATGAGACATACGTACCTAAGTATTTGAAAAATAAAAGTGGTCCAAGCATATTTTCCATTGATGACGTTACTAATATGCATACGCACCATTATGACTTCCATAACCTCTTAAGAGCACAACACTCTAAAACCTTTTTTGTGTTATGTGTACATTAATGAATATTTATTCTCAAAGCTTGCTATTGTCAACGCAAATGTACCCATAATATTGCTACAAGGTTTCATTTAAACCGTTACCATTAAATGAGCAAATCCCGACATTAAATATTTTACAAAAGAGAAAAAATATTTAAGTGTAGAATAACGGAAGGCGATTTATTGCTCGACAGACGGTGGCACGGATGATCAATATTGAGTTTCAGGTCATAGATTCACAGGGGCCCGAGTAGGCCCGAGAAGTCAAATGCCTTTCAAATTGCAGTTGTTTCCTAATCGATTTATACAGATAATTGAACGGCGACCACTTTCTCTTCAGAAACTACGGTTCCATTTTCGTTCCGAATGAAAAATTAACTACTACCGCTAACATGTTAATAATCAAAGTATTAAATTTATAAGTACGAGTAACTTACTACGAATCGTGTCGGTGGAAACGCTCTGATAGATCTTTTCCAGGTAACTTCGATTATTCCAACACAAAATATTCGTTCATTTCATTCAAACTGACTTTTTTAATAAATCGTTCAAATGTTTAGGATATTATACAGTAAAGAACAAGTTTCCACTAACCATGCAACTGCACAACCAACCATTGATAAAGCCATATCTAATGATTAACAATTTACGTCGAAACTCATGCATCTGTTTTTTGTCGTCCTAATTTCATATTGAGAACAGTATAACATTGTTTGTTTCACAATCCCATTAACTTATCCCGTCGAAAAACTAGCAATTATTATTTTTATTTAGTTATCATATATAAATATATCTCTTTAAAAATTTCTCAGAGTATTCTCACTTATTTCATATATCCACAATTGCAGCATATAAAATAAAATAAAAATCAATTTTTGCTGTTGTTTTTTCTTTTGGTTTCTGTCTTCTGTTTTATCCCACTTCTCTGTACTTGTTCCTTTTCACTTGTTTTATTGAGAGATTAAAAATGTGATCGGAATTTTATATTCAAAATGGCATGTCTCAAATTATTCTGATTTTACGACCGGAAAAATCGATTAGTTATTCGAATGAACATTTTTACATATTTAGGAATCTGCCGTTGATATTTTGGCAGCATGTTTTAAAATTGCATATCAGATTGCTGTAGGCGGATACATTAGATTTTAATCATTTCGGCAGCACAAGTTATAAAAACGCTCTATGTCGGTTTTCATTTACTAGGAGGTAGTGGCTATGAACTGCTAGGAAACTTTTATCTTGCGAGACGTTACAAAACCGATCCAGTACATTCAAATGAGATCAGTGTTTTTGATCGCTTTATTTTTCTGATAATCAGTTAGTTGCTGCAAAATACGACACAAATTACTTAAAAATAGATAATTAATGTTTTCATATTTGTATCCCTGCAGGCGATGAAAATTGGTCTGACAAATGACAATAAACAAAAACTTGCTTTTAGGGTTCGTTTGTAGTAAATAACTGATCGGCATCAAAGATTATTATGATTTGATACACAAAATCAGTTCAGAACTGACTTCTATTTCATGAGCGCATTATAAAGTTGTTGTGTGTACGTAATAGAGAGAAAAAAATCGGATCATAAATATCGTTGACGACGTTTTCTTTTAACTCATACGGCATTCAATTTGTATACCACCATTAGGCGAAGGCCAAATGAAATATGAAGGGAACCCCATCATGGGGGAGTGATCAGAATGCATACGTACAGGCTTATGACATCCCAACAGTTTGTTGGAGTTGCTCTTTGTTTTTTATGTTTTTGGTTCAAATGCCTATGCAAAATGTAAACAAACGCAGCTGTTTGCATAGGACTCTGCACCAAAAACATAAAAAACAACGAGCAACTCCAACAAACTGTTGGGATGTCCTAAGCCTGTAATTAGCGTAATTAACTAATGACAAACTAGGACGGGTGTAAACTCGAAATAAAAAACTACCGGAAGCGCGATTTATGTGAAATTGAGAAATGTGACATTTAGTTCAACTTTCCAAACACTAATCTTAAATTTTTCTATCAATTTCCAAAATAATATATTTTGACCCTTTGTTGACCCTAGGGTCAATGGTCAAAGTTGGCCTAATTGACCAATAGTGCCGTGACAAAAAATGATCAGCATAAAATTCTCTATCAGATAAGCATATAACATTTTTTTGCCATAAGGATGCATTGTGACCTCATCCCCCATACCATACCCGTGGGGTTGACCCCCGGAGGCCCAAAATCAATACCGAATTTTCTCATGACCTGGGGCACCTCTATGCCAAGTTTGGACGAAATCGGTCAATGTTAACAAAAGTTATAGTGTTTACAGACTTACGGACACACAGACACACAGACAGACAAACAGATCAATCGCAATAACTACCTATATAAGCATTTCATGCTTCCGGTAGTTAATAAACTGACAGTTTGTAATATGTTGCTGTGGCTTCATTTAATCAAACTGTGGTTTCAGTAATGGCGTCAAAGCTTTTACATTTCCATGATGAGATGACCAAATACTAATATTACAAAGAAGTGAAAGTTGCACAAAAAATGTCAAAAATGTGATGCAGTAGTGAAGAGAAAATTGTCTTTTTGTTTTAATCTTAATTTAGGAGAACTTACAATTAGTTGCAAATGAAGGCATGCTAACTGAAACTAATTTTCATGGTCAACGGGATACCATTGCATATAGATGCTGTGCAATTTTTCAACTTAATTTCAACTTATTTTTTTAAACAAAATTGGACACTACATTTTTAAACCATAAAGTTTGTCTCCAACTGCTTTTCTGTGTTTCGCCGAAAGTGTCGAATTATTAATGACCTACTTGAAAATTAAAAATAAACAATGTATCCTTTTGCTCGGATGACATTCCCAATATCGATAGGTAATATTGAAACATTCTGGCAGAAAAAGACATTTGTTACTGGTAGCAAAATTGAGTAAGAAAATTGCATCGATTCACATGTAATTACATTGATGATTGCTTTTTCAATTCTTCTGATATTTTAATTGAGCAAAGCGTCATTCAGTCAAATCTAACTCCATTTCAAGAATAAATGATTGCAGATATGATGTTTCATTCGGTTTGTAGATTTGAGTTATGAGTCCTTGAGTATATGAAGGTTCCTTTCTATTTGAAAATTTTGCTGCTGAAAATGAGTTATAAGGGTCGTTTGTATGCACTTGTAGAAATAAATTCAAATTAGATCATATTGGCAGGAACCAGGTTGGAATATTGGCAGAGAAAAACGTTTACAATTGACAGCTCTACATTACATATTAATTATCCTGTAAATTACTGGATGAAGACCGCCTTGTTCCTTCCAAAAATAAATGGACATAACAAAGGCCGCCATTTTTGATACTTTGACGTCACTACAAATAAACCCCAGCGTGTTAGTTGTGCTCAGCTCTCGGGTCTAATGTTCCGCTGTGGGATGTTAACGGTGAAAGTTACAGATGTATTGGATATTGGGATAAAAATGACATCTGTTTTATCCCAATTTTCTGTCATTGTTCATTTTCACTTGCTAACTGAGAGATTAAATATGTGATCGGAATTTTATATTAAAAACTACAAGTCTCAAGTTGGTATGATTTTACGAACTGAAAAGTGATAGTTTTGAAGAATCAACAATTTTTACACAAACTGGAATTTGTTTGTTTATAGTTTGTGGCCTGGCAACGCACATTTATCGGTTGCAACATAAGTTTATTGCATGTCGCTAGATTGCTGTAGGCTGAAAATTATGTTTAATAATTTCGGTATTGTACGGAAGGCATGCGCTCCGAGATTTATGATGATATGCTTTGGACTATCCGCTCTCGTATTAATATATGCTTGAAGAAACGACAATCTTTACAAAATGGCTTTGCTGCCCACCCGCCTGAAACATATTTCAATATGTCTGAATTTAGCTGGTATCCAACCATTTCTTGGCTCATTACTGGAAATTTACGAAAATGTCCTCTATTGATTTCAAGATAATGCCATGAGCATACGAACCTATCCGAGAATGTTAATTACGCTCCAGTAATCTATATCGATTGAAACCTATTATTTTGTTCAATACATTCTCTTTGCAAATGTACGTCAATTCGAGAATCATATTGCGTTTACTATAATATGTGTATGTAGATATATGATGACATATAAGCATGCATAAAAGAAATACGTAGAAACTCAAGAGCCAACACACAACTTTAAAAATGAGCAACAAATGAGAAAATTTAAATGAGTTATCGACCTGCGCTCATTTTTCATAGTTTACCATTGCTCAATATCTACGTGCACTAAATCGACGTGAATCGTGCGTGATCGCCATTTTCTTTTGAATCGTACCATCTTCTGTCAAACACAGCGACCTTTCGGACAACTTAAGTAATCATTAAAGATAACCTGTCGTTAGTTGGGGCACTTGGCTTTCAAATTTGTCAATCCTTGAATCAAGTGCTCTAGAGCTTATGTTGAAACATGAAGTGTATGGAGAGAATACTACTTCTTATTTTCAAGTTGTATTTCATCGCCCACAGGCTTGTGGAAACGGAGCATGTATATTTTGAAGAATATCTGCGAAGATCACCGCTCCACCGATCGGAGTCACTGCAAAACTTTAGTGCTGCCTACAAACATTACACTTCTTGCAAATATGATGATCTGGAGCACGTGGAAAATACGCTACAAGAATCTCTGCATTCCATAAAATCGGATCGTTGCTTTGTTGTAATAGGCAACTATCAATCTGTGGAAATACCGGAATCGAAAACATTTCCCATATTCCTCCGTCGACACACTATAAGTATAAGGATACCTAAAAATTATCCTCCAAGCATCGGATCCCTAAAATTCGTACCGCACGGCTCACTGGACAAAATCAACTAGAGTTTCCCGTTCTCACCAACGGGTTGTAAGACGGACAGAAAGAGATTTCCAACATGCTTGGGAAAACTGGATCTCATCAAGTATTCCTCCGTGACAAAACCATGGCGATGCGAGGTTCAGCTGTCGTTGCTTATGCCAGCCTACATACGTGTTCAATTTACATGCACTTGGAATCTTGGAATATCCACTTGTATTTTTCCATCATGTTTCACCGGTTCATGGCTCAAATGTAGTGCCATCAGATGTTCCTCGGTTGCATCTCGTTATTCCGGAATCAAATGGTGACAGGGAATTCACGTGGCGGCTCAACGAGTGGATCATCATAGCCATCAAGGTCGACAATGTAGACAACAAAAATATCCATCGCGACATTATAGCCGTAGTACCAATTCATTACCGGAAACATGACCGTTTCTACGAGTGGTGCGTACACTGTCAGACGGCAGATATGGATCTGAAGAATGGGTTGGCGTATTTTGAAGACAATATGCCAGAAATGGACAATAGGTTTCGGTCCACCAATACGGAAATATTTAGAATTAGCCAATCACACCGACAAACCTATGAGAATATGAAGATCAACTTTGAGGGCTGTATGAGTCACTGTACTTTGTTGGACAATCGTCAAATAGCCGTCAGTATCAAACCAGCAGCGGAGCAGCAGGTTTTCTTTCATGCTCATATTTGGGTAAATATTTTGGGCAACCATACATACAATGACCTGGATGGATCAAACATGTGCATCAATGGAAAGGTATTTCCCCACGACCAAGTTTCCAGCCTTTTGAGGAATTTGCGGCAAAAAGCTATCGATCTTGAAGCTAATTGTTAGTTAGTCCACGCAAAGTCAAGATAAGTATTTGGACATTTGACCAAAAACAATTAGAAGAAGAAGGGAGCTGGAGTACAAGTGCCCAACAATTTCTTTGGACCCAGTCAAAAGTGCGTTTTTTATTAACATAATCGGCGGCGGTAAATTATCAGTAAGGAACCACAGTTTAGGACTTTACATATTATTAGATATTGTTGGTACACATAAGTTGTTGTTGTTATATGCAAAGCTACATGCGACAATATTGTGTTTTACTAATGGGACACCAATAAAATCAATTCTTTGTAAACGTAACGTAAGAAAAGGTGATACACAATAAGTTCGTGTTAGAGAAACACAAGGGGTGCTCCAAATAGTCAGTTATACAAAAGGCTACAAAAGAAACAATGATTACAGCGTGACCGTAAAGTAAATTATGTGCTCACAATGCAGGTTTGTAATTCATCGTATTATTCTCAGCACTTTATTGAATTCATAGTCACATAGAAAACTTTAAATAATGGAAAAAGACATTTCTGGCGCCACAAAATAGATGCGACGGTGAGACGCTATCCCATATTGCGCGTTTGTCGTCAGAACGTAGTCTACGAATTTGCACGCGGCTGGGAGTAAACGCTTATACATCTCAAACCGTTATCCGTTAATAATGACCAGAATGTCGCTTATCCTGAGCACGAATCAGAACAATTTTCCAAACTTTCTCGTCAGTTATTTTAATTTTGCCTATTTTCTCCTAATCTCCCCAATTCGTTTCGTTCCCCACGAAAATGGCGAAAACGGTACTCACAAAATTACCAAGTTTCTACTTCAGCAGATTCTTTGTGCCATTTTCACCCTGCTCGGATTTCTCATAAACATTACAAACTTGAGAATTCATCCACTTTTCTCCTCAAAATTACAATCGAGAGACGCCACATTGTATATGTCCGCTCTTGGTTTTGCCTCACAGATAATACTTTTCTTAATCAAGTATATAAACCACTGGTTTTATTCTGAGCAATTTGCAAAGATCGTAAATTTGCTGACATCTAACGCTGCTACACAATTTCCTCAAGAAAATACTGGACGTCGACCCACGAAATTTCTTTACCAAATTTTGCAGTTTATATTCTTGGGTCTTGGCATTTACGAAGGTTTATATTCTTTTGGGGTACTATCCGACCCTGTCTTTTCACATTCAGTTTCGCTAATGCTTTGGAGCCATAAAATATTTTTCTTTGTTGGCCGCAATGAAACTCAAGTTGCTATGGCGCCGACCGACTTGGACTATTTTCTGGCTGGTGTTACCGCCCTGTGTGTATTCAGTCACTTAATTTGCACGGCAGCCAACCACCTTTTACTTTTCTCTGCGGTTGTAAGCGTTTGGTCGGTTACAGCAGAATTCAAGCGCCATATAAAGATCAGCAAGTGTATTGACAACTGCAACGGGGCTACCAAAATTTTTGCTGGACCAACCCAAGCACTATCACAACCATTGCAATGGCATCAGTTGTACTCAGTTTACAAAACTATACGAAAACTTTGTAAGCTTATTAGCAAAGCATTTGGTAGCATACTATTGTGCCACTTGGTGACTGGGGTGACATTGCAGTCGGCTAACCTGGATTTCGTGATTTTCAATTTCGGGGCACGAACAATTGTAATTCTTTTGATTTACACTGTTGCTTTAACTACAACGTTTGTCCTTGCCGCAGAGATAGTCACAAATGTAAGACAAGCAGTTTTTAAATAATGTTGTTGCATATACAACAGCTTTCCGTTTATAACATTTTTAAATTTTAGCTCGACGCATTGAAGCATTGGCTACAGCGAGACGAAAACAGAAAGTTTGTGCCTTTTGATGAATTTGAAGTCGTTGTTGGGGAGTTACGAAACAATGAGATTGGAATACGACTATGTAATAGATTTACAATAACGTACAACGTCCTCTGGAACGTAAGTAAATGAATAGATTTGAATGCTTTGAATTATATATTGGATTATATTGTTAAGGTGACTTTTTGACGGGTTTGGTATTTTATATAGGTTCTCTCCACTCTTCTTACCTATTTTATTGTAGCACTTCAGACAAAGGAACGTCAAATACAGGGATAATGTTATATGAACAAAGTGAATCGACCCATTCGTAATTTTGCGACAAGGACACAGCAAAGGTGGCTGTAGTCAACTTTTATTTCGGCATCTCTTTTGTTAGCTTTGTTCAGATATTATATTATTGAGTTTGCAAATGTTTTTCCAGATTTTGGCGCATTTATTAGTACCTTTAAGAAGTGTTCACACTTACGACGCGGTGGATTCAGATGCTCATTAAAGATTGTAATTAAAGACAAGCGCCAACTTCGCCCCAAGAATTAATTAAAAAATAGAAGAAAGCCTTTTAGAAAAATATTAAATATACTAATCTCTTCCAAAGAGATACACGATTGAATACAATTGATAAAATTGCTTTTGGCGGTTAACTTTGCGTTAAGGATTGTATGTTAAATTGCAACGGCGTCCAGCTTGATATCTTTCGAATGTACGTGTGGATTGCTCCTAGGTCCGATGGTTGTCCAAGTCTAATGATCTGTTATACTGTAATTGAACAAATTGATATAATCAGAATACAGTTTGTATCACTTAAATACAACCATGGTTGAGCTATGTAAAATAAATTTAAGAATTCCAGTCGATCTCATGAGTAGTAAGCAATACGCGTATTTGCAATAAAATTTCAATCCAATCATTGCCCATCTGACAACTCGCACTGGTTAAAGCCTTTTAAATAACTTTCGACTTTCACGGTCAAATTCAAGATCTCCTTGTTTGCATAACTACCGTCCAACAGTGGAGCGAAACAAAGATATGTTCAAAATACTGTCGAATCTGACGTTATCGGTATCCACAATGAGTTGGGTAGTGAGCATATGGAAAAACGATCTTAAATTTCAGTGATAATGAGCGGTTACTGGTACTCCTGCTTACAAATTGTTCCATGTTTTGCTAATTTAATCGTACTGGCCTAAAATACGTGGAATCGTGTTTTCAATCATTGATAATATAGATTGCATTTTTAGTGCGTGGAAAAGAAGATTTATTCAGAGGATAAATCACTGCTTTGATAAGGATCGTGTCCAGTAAAATATTGCAATTTTAGTCAACGGTTCTAGTTTCAGGGCGAAGGAAGAATTAAACTATTACCGTTAAGATGTGTATTTTAAAAGTATTGAATTTAGAAGACGATGCAACTTAAGTATTAAGTGCGTCCATGTAGATTTTTTAAACTAAATTATTATAATTTCACCACTGGATATTTTTCGTTCAGTTCAGAGTCTTTTGTAGAAAAATTATTCAAGCTCCTTAAGATATTATATTAAACATTTGAAACATTAAACAAGTATTTAAAAGGAGGACCTTCGCCATCTAGAGGTCGAAATTACCTAAAAACCCACGGACCTGCTTTACGTCGTCTACATTACATATTTAAATTTGTATCATTTTTTACTTACGTCACCGAATTAAATTAGAGTGAATAAAATGTAGCTAATTTCAAGTGATCGTGAACTTAATTTCCACTGTGGAAAGTTTCCACACAAAGACTGAACATATTGAGCTCAATCGTTATGAAAGAAGAAGGTCTTGTGCCAATGTACCTCTGTCCTTTACGCCAAATCGGTAAACGTAGAGAGAAGTTAAAGTGTTGACGGACATACAGACAAACAGATCAATCGCCATAACTACCTTTCCAGTATTTCATGCTTCCAGTAGTTAATAACGCATTATATAATTTTTTGGAATGAATGTTTTAAATTTTGGGGCAGATTTACACATTTATTCTGTCAGCCAAAATAAGCAATGGTTAGAAATTAACGCCTTTCGGTGAGTACACGTTCGTACGATAAAGATTTGCAATGAAGGTCCCATAACTTCACCCAGCGTATGGTTTATTTACGGCTAACCCATGATGTTATATTTGAATCTTGAAAAATGTTTTTTCGTCTTATTCATCTCGATGCGACAGACAACAAATATGTGGATTGGATTAATTTCGTGGGTTGATAGATGAGCAGTTAGGATAGATTCAAGAAATGAAAGTGCATAAAATCAGTCTTTTTTGAAGCTTCAATTTAAAAGAGCTACTATTCGGGTATTCGACATGCTTCATCATTTTTTTCTGGAATTCGGGCGCCATCCACTTGGTGATGTAGAATGGGTTATAAGAAACGTATAGACACCATTGGTTTGACCCTTTGACCCCACACATGGAAATGCGGCGTCAACAAATGTTGAAAACTGGTCGCGGAGGTTCCAAGCTAAATCAGTCAATTTTAAAGATAAAACCGTAAATCCTTCTGCCTAGTAATCACAAATATATTATCTCGGTAGGCATTTCAGGATTTTTTGTAATTCGGTCAAATACGTTCAAAAAATTAAGTTAAACTTTTGTTGAAGTCGAGTCACCACGGTGAAATATGCATTGAATAGGTGCACTTGAATATTGTTTGAAAGTCGGTTGTTATGCTATATGGCGGCTGTGTGACACATAATTGAGCTAGGACAATTTATAAAATACTGTTATAACTTCGATTAAATCGTTAAACTGTTTCATAAACATAATTTTTAGGTAACAAACGCCTCAGTTACGTGACACAAAGCCGCCAGAAATCATAATAACAGATTTTCAAACAATTTTTAAATGTGCATATTCAATGCATATTAACAAAAGTTTAACTTAATTTTTTGAACGTATTTGACCGAATTACAAAAAATCCTGAAGTGCCTACCGAGATAATGTATTTGTGATTACTAGGCAGAAGGAATTACGGTTTTATCTTTAAAATTGAGTGATTTAGCTTGGAACCCCCGCGACCAGTTTTCAACATTTGTTGACCCCGCATTTCCATGTGTGGGGTCACAGGGTCAAACCAATGGTGTCTATACGTTTCTCATAACCCATTCTACATCACCATGGATGGCGCCTGAATTCCAGAAAAAAATGACGAAGCATGTCGAGTACCCAAATAGTAGCTCAAAAGCAAAGAATAATATATATGTTTTTATTAAATATCAAAATAACATTTTGTGACAAAAATGTAAATGTGTCCATGAATAGTAAAAGATTGCTTACGAATTGTTTCAACTCGACGTTATCTAAATACAAAATGAAAAACTCGTAAGGGTCTTTTTAGCAAGTATGGTCACAAATTATGGTGAGAATGGATGTGTCAGATGGTTATTTTTGATACTTTAACGTCACTGTAACTTAACCTCAGCGTCCCCTGGTAGTGATCCGCCACCCGGTCTGATGTACCGGCTTGTGATGCATCATGATGTCGATGGTGAATTTAGTAGAAGCATTGGGTATCAAAAGAAAATTAACATTACGTTGTATCAAAGTTCTGATTGTTCATCAAGTTACAATTGGTTACATTAAATTTCTCACAGTATTTTCACTTATTTCATATATCCAAATTAAAACTAACAAAAAGCATATTTTTTTGTTGTACTTTTTCTGCATTTTGTTTAATTCCAGCTTTCTGTATTAGCTTCATTTCACTTGTTTATTGAGAGATTATATATGAGATAGGAATTTTATATAAAAAAGACATGTCTTAAATTATATGATATTACGAACTACAAAGTGGTAATTTTAAAAGTGATCATTTTTACACAAACTGGAATTTGTTTTGTGTAGCTAATCGCAACACACTTTTATCCGTTGCAAAATGAGTTCATTGCAAGTCGCAAGATTGCTTCAGACAGAAAATAAATTTTAATAATTTCGGCACCGTAACTTATCAAACCAGATTACGCGATTTATAAGTGAGACATGGGTAGTGTTCTTCTAAGATTGTAAGAGAGACAGTATTAGAGTCCCAGTCAGTAGGTATGATCATTTTTGCAGAAGTATTTTGAGTGGCAGTAACTGATGAACTCATTTTAAATAATTTTGTGTGCGTGGTGGAGTGTAAATACCAAGAAAGTCAAAATGGAATGATTGCAATTTTAACTTTGACGACTGTTTATAAAAGCAGGATCATATAGACTCTTCACATTGCCATCAGATATAGTCCGATATATTATTTTGTGCTTAAATATTTAAAAATATTGACGAAAATAGAAACCAGAATGTAATTATACGATTTAATGCGACTTCAAACAATTTGGAGAATACATATCTCAAGAAATAGGTGCGTGATAAGAACCAAAACGTTATTGCTAATCTAAAAAATCCAATTTCCCCCCATTGATTTACATTTTCAATAATTAAAGGAGTCAAAACGTGTGTTGATGGAATATGATTGCTATCATCAAGATCAGGCTCATTCAATTGTTAAATTGGTGTGCAAATGGCAAAGGAAAAGAAACACTTGATCTTGTACAAAATAAATATTTTTGCGATTGTGCGATGTCGAAAGAGAGAAAGGAGGCGTCATCACGGCTGTAACTGACGTAAGATGCTTGAGGATTTGGTGCAGAGTGAAGACTATGTGTGTGAAATAATAAATGTTAGTGCGCATAACATTTCTCTGTATATAAATCGAATAATCACTGACTTGGTGCTTGGCACCGCATTGGCATAAGTCAGGAACTTGTAAATTATTTCTCAAAGCCTAATATTATAGCTGCTGAAAATTCCCTTGTTCGGCTAAGCCATCCACTTGCCTACTTTACTGGAAATATCAAATTAACCGATAGGATCTAATCAACAGTAGTATCGTAAAGTGAAAGTGTTGGTTCACTAATTGTGTGCAAAAACTAACCTTCCCACGATGTCCAAATAGAAATTGCCATAAAATGGGAGTTACTCGGCAAATTGTCAAAAAGTGCATTGGTAGTGGTGTGAAAAATTTTCGTCCAGTTTTATTTTTCTTTACTAAATATTTCAAGTATACCTGTAAGTGGAGTCGTAGCAGCTCAAATGAAATCATGATCAACAGGATTAAATACTAATTTTAATGATCAATAGGTAATAGTTACCGCTAGTTGTTATATGTTATTATTAGTCATGGAAGCGAAGTGTTTTATTTACGAAATATAATCCATCCACTGTTATTAAACAACATTACCGAAAAGATTATGACGCGATTATTTGTATCCCTCAATTTGTGGAAACTGGAAGTGGTCAAAGCATATTTTTCATGGATGACGTTGTTAGTATGCATACGCACCATTATGACGGCATTATGAGTTGCATAACCTGTAGAGAGCAAAACACTTCCAAACCTTTTGTTTGGACATGTGTAAATTAATGGCTATTTCTTATCAAAGCTTGCTATTGTCAAAGCTAATCGTACCCGTAATGTTGCTACAAGGTTTCATTTAAGCCGTTACCATTAAATGAGCTAATCTCGGCATTCAATTTCTTGAAAAAGTATAGGCTCAGGGAACGCGATTTATTGCTCGACACAAATAAATTCTCTACATTTAGGTACGTTCAGTAAATTTCGCGAACAATTTGTTCATAATTACTTCCCATGTTTTTTGTCGTGATTACACAGCAAACGAACCAATCACGAAACTAGAAATATATACTTTTCATATCAATGATTGAACATGTGTTATGTCCACGCTGTTGTTTTCGACACACTTTATAACGTAGCTGAGACGAAGTTGATGCGTAGATTTATAATTTTAGTTTGTCCGTGGTTCAGAGAGAGGTCACATGCTTTTTAAATGTAATTTTGTTCTTCGTGGATTGTGATAGGGAACTGAACGGTGATCATTTTCTTTTCAAGAACTACAGGTGAAATCGGGTTACTTTTACCTGTAGAGGTAAAAAAGATCCCATGCATTGAAAGCAACGTTTTAGAACACCATTTAAACGCGTAATTTTAGTACGACATTTTAGAGCACTATTTGAATGCGCCATTTAGAAGATTCAAAGTGGTTTAGCACGACTAGTTGGAGCTGTGACAATGAAAATGACGATGCATTGTTGATACGATTTTGTAAAGTTTCGATTCGACGACGATTGAAAGAAATATTTCCTTTCTGTTTCCACCAATTTCTCAGCAAGTGACTTTTAATGTGTGTAGGAACTTGCTTAAGCGGAAGGCTCCGTCGGAGTATCTTGACAACTAACTGTAAGTATTTAGTATGCATTAGTTGTATATTGGTACCAGAAATTCTTCGATAAAATTTCGGGTACCTTTACCCTCATTTGAAGGGGCTGAGGGTCAAGTGTATATACGTTTACGTATGAATGCACAAGACCTTTGATAAAAGTAAAAAGAAACTGAACCTTTAAACAGGTGAATTAGTATTCCAAATCATCATTTAATAACAACGATTGCATGCTTAATTTGTGGAAAAGATTTGTTCAGAGGATAAATCATAGCTTTGATAAGGATCGTGTCCAGAAAAAAAACATTGCAATTTAAGTCAACAGCTCTTTTTTCCTTGCGAAGCAAGAATTAAACTATTGCCGTCCAAATGAATATTATAAACGCATTTAATTTCTAAGTCGATTTATGTAACTTAAGTACGAAGCCAGTCGATGCAAACTCTCTATTGTTTTCCAGTTAAATTCCTATAATCCCAACCCAAAATTTTTTTATTCGATTCAAATGGACCTTTGCTAAGAAGTTGTTCAAACTGTTTATGATATTTCAGTGTGCAGCAACAGCAAGCTTACACTAGTCATTCAACTGCACTGCACAACTCTGAAGGACGCTTTATCTAATGTTTAACAATTTGCGTCGAAACTAACAGACATGTTTAGCGTCGTTCTAATTTTAAATTGACAACAGTATAATATCCCTTAACAAATTTCTCACAGTATTTTCATTTATTTCATATATCCAAATTAGAACATAGACAAAAAAGAAGAGAAAATTTTGCTGATGTTTTTCTTTTGATTTCTGTCTTCTGTTTTATCCCAGTTTTCTGTACTTGTTCCTTTTCACTTGTTTATTTGAGTGATTAAATATGTGATCGGCATTTTATATTAAAAATAGCATGTCTCAAATTATTATGATTTTACCACCTAATAAGTTCGACAGCACAACTTATAAAAGCGCGCTATGTCAGTTTTCATTTAACATGAGGTACTGTGCACATGAATTTGTACGGAAGTTTAATCTTGCGAGACGCTAAAAACCGATCTACTACATTCAAATGGAATTCATGCTTTTCGATCGTTTCATTTTTCAGATAGTCAGATCGTAGTTGCAAACAATGATACAAATTGCTTAAAAATGGGTAATTGATGTGTTTCATATTAGATTCCATGCAGGCGATGAAACTCAGTCTGAAAATGACAATCAACAAAATAATTTATTTTAAATGTCTTTTCTAGTAAAATCCTGCTCGGCATCCAAGATTATGATCACTTGATGTCCAAAATTAGTTCAGTCCTCACTACAATCTTATGAGGGCATTTTAATGTTGTTGTGTGTATGTATGTAGCAAAGACATAAAATAGTGGATGCTAAATATTTCAACTTTGACGACGTTTTTTTAAATGATGCCGCATGCGATTTTATTATTGCCACCAGGTAAAGCTTGAGTTGTATTCACTTGTGTGGGTACGGCAACATAAAAAAAGAAGTAATGCTGTGACCTTATATGAATTGATGAAATTCTAACAATTAATATGTGAAAACCCAATGGGACAGTGATCAGAGTGCATACGTAATTAACTATTCAGAAATCGGTCCAAATTTTGTTCACATTTTCTTGAAGTGTTCATTAAATAAAGAAGCCAAGCTTTTAAATTAGTGGAAAACGATAAATCGAAAGTAAAATAAACTGATCGTTTGCAATATGTTGTGGCTCAAAAAATTTAATCAAACCGTTGTTTCCGTAATGGCGTCAAAGGTTTTATCTACCTACGATGACCAAACACAAATGTTAGAAAGAAGTGAAAGTTGCACGGAAATTTTGATCTTCATTTAGTCATACCAAAAATTAGTGGTAGATAATTACAGCTGTATTCAGAACAATAGCATCAAAATGAAATCATGTTAAACTGAAGCTAATTTTCATGATCAACGGGATACCGTAGCAGATAGCTGCTGTACAATTTTTCTACTTAATTTCAACTTATTTATAAAAAATAGACACTCCATTTTTAAACTATTAAGTAAACGCACCATTTTTTATACCTCTCCCAAAAGCACTTACAATTAGTAACCTGCTTGAAAATTAAAATGATCAAAGTACATTTCTACGCGGATGGCGTTGCACTCTCCAGTTTTAGTTTTGCATGTCAACCCGGAGAACAAATGATTCCAGTATTCAACGTAGCGAAAAAGTTTGATGAAAAGCTTTCACTTTTTTCACGCATTTCTTAACATTTTGACCTCCTGCATGATCTACAATATGTTGGGTTATATGCTACACATTCCAGTAGAAACGCAAACGTTTGAAGAAGTACAAATGACAAGAATGATGCCTCATTCACCTTCTCAGAGATATATTTAAGAGACGCCACAATTGCGCGTCGCGTCTTGTCACAATTACAAATGATTTGCTCGAATTGTACGCTATTGCGGCAATTCAAAAACTACTTCGATTAAATGCATGTAGATGGCGAATTAATGATACCATTCTACTCTGTTCGCATCGTTGGGTGGTGAATAAATATGATAAAACCCTTCATTTATATTATACTTGAATCCTTGAAAAATATTTTTTCGTTTTATTCATCTCGATGCAACAAACAACAAATATGAGGATACGCCTAATTTGATAAGTTCATAGATGGGCAGAAGCGCTAGGGTGAGGAAGCTAAGATGCCTCAATTTAAAAAGTAAAGCATCATAGATTTATTTTACTGAATTTCAAAATAATATTGTTTGTTTTATGTTTTAAATTATTACAATTTTAAAATAAATCAGAACAGCAAACTGATTTGTTTTAAAATTTAATATTTTTTGGCACAAATTGGAATTTGTGCCTGATATTTTGTAGCAACATTCTCGTATCCGTTGCAAAGTGATTTCATAGCATGTCACGTGATTCTAGATTCCTGCTGGCGGAAAAATAGTTTTAGTAATTTTGGCACCGCAACTTATAAATACGGACAAAGCGATTTATTAGAGCGAAGCAGGTGGTATTCTTCTATGATTGTAAGAAACAGTAATATACATTTTTCACGGAACTAGAATCGTTCTGGAAGTATGATGAGTTATAGTAAATGATAAACTAGAATTTTAAAAAACTGCTTGTTGTCCACATAGACGGGTTTTGAGAAACAATGGTCTTCTGGAGTGACAAATTGTGATGTAAAGGTAAATTTTATAAAAAAAAATATTCTCCTTATTTAGTCGCATTTAAAAATTAATTCAGAACTGATTAATATTTCATGTGTACATTTTGAATAATTTTGTGTGCAGTAGAGTACCGAGCAAGTCAAACCGGGATAATGGGAAATTTAACTTTGACGACTGTTTCTCTAAAACCAGATCATATGGACTTTTGACATCATCATCAGATAGAATTTGTTCACTTAACGATGAAATGTTCACCTAAGCGCAAACTAGCAAGTAATTATGCGATTTAATGTAAATTTAACGATTCTGACAATAAATATTTCAAGAAATCTGTGTGTAATAAGAACGCAAACGTAATTGTAAATCTAAAAATAAATACAAAAGTTTGCATATTTTCTTGAATTTTCATTAATTAAATGAGTCAACCTTTATACTAATGGAGCAGGATTACTGCCTGCAAGATCAGGGTAATGCAATTGTAAAATCATGTGCAAATGACAAAGTAAAAGAAACACTTGACATTGTATTAAAGAACTTTTTGTTACTGAAATGCCGAAAGGGAGAAAATAACGTCATTGTGACATTTATTGACAAAAGATACTAAATTGTTGCAATAACTGGGTACATTGACAGTGAATTTCTACTTAAAGTAATAAATATTAGTGTTCATACCATTTCTCTGCATAATATACAATTCATCAACACTTTCAAGCCACATGGTGCTAGAAATCGCATTAGCACAAGTCAGTCAGGTTAATTACATATCTCGCAAAACCTGCACCATGTGCTCTTTGTTGTGGAACTGCAATTACAAAAAATTTGGTATGCACTTGTAATAATAAATATAAATTTAGGTCACATAATGCAAGAGACAGGAACATCAGATTGAGCCAAATGATTGCAATTGGTAGCTCTAACTTTCGGATTAATATAAATTAAATTGTTGGCTGCAGACAAAACGGATAGTAAAATTAAATGGCTTCAAAATCATTGCATTCTCATTCAAGAAACATTCACACATAGTGCAGTGCTACCTGACTGATTCTCACCTGACTGGTGGTGGAACAGCGCAATTGGCAATTGTAAGCAGTCAACATTTTAAGAACCCTTTTTAAGATGGCAAAATTTGAAAATCCCGCCACGTAATAACTCAAAAACAGATGCAGTTTTTGAAACGAAAATGGCATACGATTGTTAGGAATGTATTTCTACAAAAATCGTAGGCCATTTTGCTTTCCGAAATTGCATCCGTTTTTGAGTTATTAGGTGAGGGAATTGTCAAATTTTGCAATCTTAAAAAGGGTTCTTAAGTAGCGTTCAAAGTGCTAACATTTATATTTTGAATTCCACAAAACAAAGGATATAGTTAGATAAAGTGCTGTTGAATTTACAGTTGCTGACAAATTGTAGCATTATTTGTTAATTTACTCGCGACACCTTATGAACCAAAAACTGCCTGTGTTTTTACTGATTTAAAAAGGTGGCTTATGTTCCTACTTCGTTTGCTATGCTTCAACTTGTAAATATATTGATTGTTGTTATTGTTGATATGTTGGGGTGGTACTAGCTACGGTAACAAATTACAGTTCTGCGTTACTTTTGATGTGATAGCGAAAGCAGTGCCACTATAATTGCTGGGAAATATTTAGAAAGTTATATTTTGTAAAAAAATATGAGTATTTATTCTCACAGTCAATAGGGACAACAGTATTAACTCACGCAATTCAATGGAAACACGTTGGCATCACCTAGACCCATCGCAAAAATGTTTCTAATATATTCCGTAGATTAAAGATAGTTAAGGGTAGTTAAGGGGAGGCCGTGAAACTTCTTGTTTTGTTGGAAAATAAATTGAATGGTGCTCCACTTAACATATAGCGGCGGTATGAGAAACGAAACTATAATTGCCACAACTTTTTTTTCAAAATTGGAAAACTACATATAAAATATGGGCCTTTTACATATCTGTAGGACCTCTCCCCTGTTCTTAAAATAATCGGATTGTTTTTCTTCTTACTATGATGTTTAACATGAACCAGGACAATGACAAGATTAATAGCATTGCAATGTCATTTAGGTTTTACACAATCTAATTAATAACTTTAAATTCGTATTTGGCAATAAATTCTCAGTCAATATGGCTGATTATGTTCTTGTGTACACACTCGCTTCGATTACTTCATAAAGTCTAACCATGAAACATCTGCATCCTACCGACCTATGAAAGAGATCGAAATAATTGTGGGTTTAATTACAAAACTTAGCGTTGAAACCTTACTTCTGATAATATTGCAACACAAATGAATGATCAAGCCATGACACGTTTCAAGCACATAATTAGTGAAGGCGCATTTGTTCTTCTTGTACCGCTAACATAATATTTGTACGATTTTACGCTGTTGCAGAAATTTAGAAAGCCTAACACGTTGATCCAATGTAGAATTTTCAAATAATAATTCCATGTTCCTCTGTTTCATTCTAATTATTGACTGGAAAATTGAAAAGTTTGATGAAAACTTCCAGTTACATTATTCGTAAATACCTTCAGTGATCACTTCTTCGCTTGGGTTACTTCGTTGGCACGCCCAACAAAGATGTGAAAGCGACTGGTTTCATAAGTCGATACAGGATAACGAGTAACACGGTTGAGGTTATAAAGTTCGCAGATGCAGAGTTTTCTTTTGGCTTCTTTAATATCCCAGTTTTTTGTTTCTGTTTTGTTCCATTTCCCATATTTATTGATAGATTACATATGTGATCGGAATTTATATACAAAATGGCATGTCTCAAATTATTATGACTTTACGCCCCGGTAATTGATTAGTTATTAAAATGAATAACTTCACACGATAAGGAACTAGTACTTTATATTTTTGGCATCATTTTATATTAACATGACATTTTAGATTGCTGCAGACGGGTAAAATAAGGTGTTATTGATCTAGGAACAAAACTTTTAGTGCTTCTCGATCGTTTTCCTTTTTAGATAAGCAGTAAGTAGTTGCACAATAAGATACAAATTTCAAAAAATTGGACGATAAATATTTCAACGTTGACGACGTTTTGTTTTAAATCAAGCCGTATTCCATTTTAATATTGTAATCAGTTACAATTGACTCAGTGGATGTACTCGATGGCCGAGAAAGGTCAAAATTTCAAAAAGCAACTAATGTTGCGATATTATATGAATTGAGGGAATTCAAACAATTAATATGACGTGAGAGCCCGATGGAAGACCGATAAAAGGGTATATGTAATTACTAATGAAAAATAAATTCAAACCTTTGTTAACATATTCTTGAACTTAATAAAATGAACTGACCGTATGTAGTATGGTGTTTTAGAGCGAATTTAATGAAACTGTTGTTTCAGTAATGGCGTCCAAGTTTCTACGTTTCTTCCAAACACAAATATTACAAAGAGGGGAAAGTTGCATGAAAAGTGTCAACACATAACGCTATGGTGATGAGAAAATTCTGTTTTTTGTTTCGATATCTTACATTGAACTTTTGACATTATTACCAGATATAGTGCGTTCACTTAACGATATTGACCAAATAGAAACTTGAAAAAGTAATTATGCGATTTAATGTGAATTCAAGCAATTCTGACAATACATATTTCAAGAAATCGGTGTGTGATGAGTAATTGCTAATCTAAATAAATCCAATTGTTACACATTATCTTACAATTCCATTAATTGAAGTAATAGAACTTTATATTAGTGGAACAGGATTACTAACTGCAAGTTCATATTCACTCAATTGTTAAATTTATGTGCAAAGAGCAAAGGAAAAAAACACTTGACATTGTACTGTGGAAATATTTTTAATACTGTGAAAGTTCGATGCCAAAAGCGAGAAAAGGGGCACCATTTCTGCAGTCATTGACATGAGATATCAAGTTGTACATTGGGTAGTGTTTTCTGTATAAAGTAATAAATACTTGTACATATTCACAAAATTTCTCATTCTACAAATCAAGGTCGTCACAACTTAAACTTACACGGTGCTTGGTACCGCATGTATTATTACCGCTTATTATATGTTAAAGTTTCACAGTTTCAGACACAGAGTTTCCAGTGGCCATTCAAATGCGTAACCAAACATTAAGTAATATTTATCTAATGTTTACCAATTTCCGTAAAAACTCACGGATCTTTTTTTCGTCGTCCAGATTTCGAATTGAGAACTGTATGGTATTGTTTGTACTCTTCACAAAAACAAATGCAATCGAACGAAAAGTAATCAATTTTAGCAGAACGTTAATGTAATCCCATTAAATTATCCCGTTGAAAAACTATAAACTATATTATATATTTAGTTCTCAAATATAAATATATCCCTTTATCTCTAAATCAAAAGTCTCGATTTCCACGTTTCTGTATCCCTCTATCTCAAATTTTGAACAGTATTTTCATTTATCTCATATCCCAATTAGAACAAAGATAAAAGAGATAAAAATTTTGCTCAGGTTTTTCTTTTAATTTCAGTCTTATATTTTATCCCATTTTTCTGTACTTTGTCCTTTTTACTTGTATATTGAGAGATTATATATGTAATCAGAATTTTATATTCCAAATGGCATATCGAAAATTACTATGATTTTACGAACAACAAACTGCGGTTTAAAAATGAATATTTTTTTTGCACGAATTTCAATTTGTGGTTGAAATTTTGCGGAAACATACACTTATACGTTCCAAATCATGTGCAAATGACAAAATAAAAGAAACACTTGACATTGCACTAAAGAAATATATTTGTTACTGCGATGCCGAAAGGGAGAAAGCTGGTATCACTATAGCAGTAATTGATATAAGATAAAATTTGTGGTAGGTAGGTGTTGCTTTGCTGATGCTTAAAATTCACTGATTTCACCGCGTAAGCCATCAACGTAATAACTTTAGTGTGAGTATAAAATAAGCCGACTATATATGGCCTACCGTTGTGGCGTAAAGTTTTAGGCAACTGTTGTTTCAGCAATGCCGTATAGGCTTTAAAATTCCCATGATGACTCAACACAAATGACAATGAAGTGAAAGTAGCTAGGGAAATGCTCAAAGTTTTCTTTGGTAGTTGTAAGAAAATTTTAATTTTCGGTTCGATTTTGTTTCAACAGATTTTGGTCGATATTATATCCGTTATCTTAACAGTTGTAGCTCAAAATGAAATCAATCCCATTGGGATTAAATACCCAATTTCATGCTCAAGGGGAAATCGATACCGGTTTGTGCTATACAATTTTCTCCTTATAGAAACACAACATTTTAAACACCAATTATCTCCACAACTGATTTTTGATACCTCAATGAGATTTCTAAAATACCTTGATGAAAATTAAAGCTGGCCAAGGTATCTTTTGCTCAGATGACGCTGCACTATACATACGTAGAATTATGGTTTTTGGATTTGCATAAAAAAATGTAAACAAAATATTTATTCTAAACCCCAATTTTTTCTTATCATGCCCAAAAGCCGGTGCATATTTGTAGGAGTTACAAGAATTTATTCAACACTATCCATAGATCTCCATTCAATGCGGACATACACTTTACACTAATTATGTTATGTAGAGCCAACCCAAGCCCTTATGTTGCTACGAAATTCCTGTATCTCGTTGCCACTACATGGGCTAATTTCGGCATTCAGTGACTAGCCAAAAATCTTATCGATTATCCGTTTGAGAAACTAGATTTATGGCTCGTCAGTTGTAAATGCTGTACATACAATCAATTACAAACAGTAAATTGCTTCAAAAATTGATTTATTGTTACACTTAGGCTTCCATGATCACTGCAAATGGAAACTTTCACGAAGGTAGACGTGTAGGTATAGATTTATTATCAAACATTGGACATGATGAGTACATACATAAATACCATAAAATTTGTTTCATTACATGCTATAAATGTTCGGAGAAAGATGTTAACGATACATACAGACGTGCGTTGGTAACTGGTAACTTGTTGCCAAGATTTTGTAAAGTTCCGGCTCGACGTTGTTTGTGATACTTGTTACGCTGCTGCATTCAGTGATTCTAGAAGATGCTTGTGAAGGAGCGTTTGAGGTTAAAATTAACTGAGTTCATAAATACATATCGAAAGGCATATTTACTTTTAGTGGTTGCAAAAATGTGTACACAGATTATATCTATTCACAAGTACTTGAATTTAGAGATTGCAATTCCAATTCTTCTATTATAAATGTTACTTAGAGCATATGTGTTTACCAAAGCTTCGCACACAATCCAGTTGAAAATGAATATTATATCGCATTAATAATAACGAATATCGCATATAATTCAAAACCTGTACTTTTCAGACGGAAATTTAATTAAACGACAGATAAATACAAACACAATCTAACAAAACTTTGACAAGATCTAAAATTAGATCTCAATTTTGAGAATCACAGAAAGCTACGCTTTTGCATATTTTCTTTGGAAAGTATTTTTGTTAGACAAAACGTCAGTAAAGCAAATCTCACCCATTGTCTGAAAATTGCTTACCCAAGGTACAAGTGTCAAATTGTTTGTTTGAGTTATGTCTTGAATACTTTGTTCTGTGAAATACAATGTCAATGGGATATTATATACACTGGTAAATACGTCAGATTGGGCAAAATATTTACAAATAGTAGTTCTAGATTTCTGATTTGTTTGAACAAATTATTGGATGTAGATCGTGACCGTCTTTTCGAAAAACGAGTACAGAAAAAATGGCTACAGAAACATAACGTGCATGGAACATTACATCAAGTGGTATTCCAGTAATGACCACCGCTACAACACAAAGTCAGTTTCAAACAACTAAGAGGTTGTACAGGTTTTCAAAGAGCTAAAATTTGTATTTGGAACTTCCGCCACATATAGAGTTAGGAGGGTGCTGTTGCTTTTACATTTGCTGACAAATTATTGTAGTTTTGGGAACTGGAACTGTCATTAGCTGTTTTGGGAGTGATCTGTTAGCCTTCTTGCGATTAGGGACTTTTTGCCAATATTAATATTAGTATTTAGTATAAGTAGCACTTCAACTGAACAACACGATGCTTCCAATGCATAATCTATTCTGTAACCATTTCCGTCAAAACTAACGGATCTGCTTAGAGCAGGTCTATGCATTTTCGGAAGGTCATATCTGAGCATGATCGAAACAAATCGCCTTCCCCATGCCATGGAAGGGTATATAAGTGGAAATGTAATTGCGACTTGCTTTGACCTCTGACCCCTTATTTACGTGCGCTACGGGTCAAAATGCTTCCAAAAGTGGTCTCGGCAGATCCGTCCTACAGCAAAAAGTTTTATAGGTAGAAGCAAAATCTCTTTTGTATCGTATTCAACACAAAAAAATCTAACTAGTACTTTTCTTCGTTTTTTAAATTTTGTCGAATTTGATCGAAAAAAATCGATCTGAAATGCAGGAACTCGTACTGTGGAGTAATAGTACGAAATAGTGCCGATAAAAATATTTTATGTGCCGTATTTCCAGTTCTGGCTTTCGCATGTTACAAATATATTCATTGTTTGTACAAAATTTGATGAACTAGTATTTGAATTCAATAATAATTAGGGGAACTATGTCATCAAAATTGATGGCGACAATGAATTTATTTGTAACATGCGAAAGCCAGATCCCGGAAATACGGCCCTTAAAATATTTGTATCCCCACTATTTCGTACTATTACTCCAAGGTAAGAGTTCCTGCATTTCAGATCGATTTTTTTCGATCAAATTCGACAAAATTTAAAAAACGAAGAAAAGTACTAGTTAGACAATTTCGTGCTCAATACGATACAGAAAAGATCATGGTTCTATCAATAATACTTTTTCCTGTAGGACGTATCTGCTGAGACCACTTTTGCAGGCATTTTGACCCGTAGTTCACGTAAATGAGGGGTCAGAGGTCAAAGCAAGTCGCAATTACGTTTCCACTAATATACCCTTCCTTGGCATGGGGAAGGCGTATTGCTTCGATCGTGCTAAGATATGACCTTTGAATAGA